>JAMKCH010017951.1:0-36218 GCA_023653785.1 Ophioderma brevispina
GTTCCTGCTTGTACTGCAGAATGATACTAGTGAAGCGCCAATGTCTTTAATGGGTGTGGTGCAGGAGCAGAGAGCCATCCTTCTGGGGTCATTTCAGCCATTCAGAACCTTCAAGATTACCACTTTTTGAGGGGTAAATGGTAACAATTCAAAGAAAAGACCGGTTTCTAACTTTGCTCACTGATTCGGGCAGTATAAAATTGTACCGCCGAAGGGGAAACTATAACAACATTATAGCTAGCCGCCAATGTCTTTAACGGATGCGGTGCATGAGCAGGGCCCCTGCCGGAGTCCACAGGGGATGGCTGGCCTGTTAAACCATAAAAGTAAAATATACTCGATATGAACATATAAAGACACAAAATAAGGATGATCTAAGATATTACATAGGTAAATATATAATAAACCAAACAAAACAAACAATATATTAACTTGCTAAACAAACACTTTAACGGGAATTATCGATACGGGAATTGGACAAGCCAGACTTTTCAACATGTCTTGCTGAGGTATATGGAATACTATTGCATATTGAGGAAGCAGAGGAAGGAGAGGAAAGTTGAGAAAAAGCGGAGGGAGATAGAAATGAGATGAAGAAAAAGTTAGGAGAGAAGAAAAAAAGGACTGAGGAGTAATTATTAGTGATTGAGTATGTATGAAAAGTTTTTTTTTCGTGAGCTTTAAAAGGATTTGTGTTATTTGTAATGGTGTGAAGGATTCTGGAAGATCATTCCAAATGTTTGCGCCGTGATACTGAATGACAAGTGCCCTTTCAGAGGAAGAGTTGGGAGGGGAAGATGAAGTTGGTCAGCTTGTCTGGTGTTATAGCTGTGGGTTGTTGTTTGTGGTAAAAGTAATTGCTGAGTTCGGAGATAAACGATCGTTGTGATAGTCAATCATGATGAAGAGCGCTGTTTGGAGTTGATTAAGGTGGCTCTAATTTAAGTGTTTTCCGTGAGTGGTGAATGAAATAGTGGCAAAGTGTGAGTTCTAGGGAGTGAACTTGTGATAGTGCGAATGGCCAATTTCTGTGTGATGTTTAGTTTGCTAAGTCGAGAATGATAGTTGGAGGCCCAGATGATGTTACAGTAGCTAATGTATGGGGGAACTATTGTGTTGTATTAGTGATTTTAAGGGTGTTAGTCTGGAAGGTGGTGTTTAACCCTGTAGATTGTATCAATTGCGTGAGACGCTTGGTGGTGACAGCGTTGATGTGTTCATTCCCATTTGTTTTTTGAGTTTATCGTCGATTGTGATGCAAGAAATTTGGTTGAGTGTACCTGGGAGATTGGCTGTTATCTATTGTTAATGTTGATTGTGATTGGTAGGGGTGAGAGAAAGCATGTCGTTAGTTTTTTGAAACATTGAGAGAAAGTTTGGTAGCCCGAAAACCAGTCAGTGATTTTTGCGAGTTCGTGATTCATGCTGTTTAAAAAAGCGCATTAAGTTTAGGGTTGAGAGGAGAAAAGAAAAATGTTGTTGTCATCTGCAAAAAATAAGATTAGTTTTAGTGATTTAGAGATGTTGGTGATGTGCATTAATGTAAATGATGAAAAAGCCGACCAATCTAACTTAATTCATGATTGATAATTATACATTAATCAATACCCCTCGTTCTGGTAGACGTAGTGGTGGTGTGTGGCACTTTATATTTCACAACTCCCTCTATTAACATAAGACATGACCTTAATTTAATTTAAAAAAAGAATGCTGAGATCACCACTATGCATCGATTATTCATTGAAGTAATAATAATATTAATAATAATAATAAGCCAAAAAGAAAAAAAAGAACATAGTAATTGAAATATTTATCGTGCGCATAGATCTGATCAACAAGCATGTCTGTCTGACTTGCAATTGTCTTACCAAACATTACTAATGAAAAACAAAACATGCTACATATCGGGTTATTTTAATTATGACCTCCAATATAACTCGGACCATTATATCAACGAATTTCTTAATATTTTCAAATGAATATATGTTTCGGCGAGCTGTGTTCTATCAGGATGATTATGAGAGCAGAATCTGTGACTCTGTGACCCGTTCAGTTGCATCAAGTTCGTTCCACACTGGTCACTCGTGTCCAGGAGCAACAAATCCAAAAGAACACGCTACTGACGGAGAGATTAAAGCATGCCAGTGCTGCTTTGGTTTTGATCAATTCCGCTGATCCCCAGTGGCCGGAAGCTTCTTGGAGGGACTACAAGATGTGGGCGCTGGAGTGTACGCAGCTCTTCTTCGTCAAAGTTAGCCAGTCGTGAAGGGAAAACACTGGTAAAAGCAACTTGTTAATTCAATCTTAGAATTACTTGTGAATAGACATTATTTTTGAACAAACAATGAAAGAAAATATAAACTTCGACACAAATAACACGTAAATTGATAAAAACATTTTGTTGGTGGAACCAACGGGTAGTCATGTTTTTCCTCCTTCGTTTCCGCAGCTATAGACCAGTTAACATCCGACGTCACTAGTTGTTGCCTGCGAATCCCTTCCTGCAACTCGTTATGGCCCAGAGTATTTTAAAACTCTAACAGATACCAATTGTTGTTAAAGTCAGGCCGACCTATTTCAAGATACCAGGCCCTAACTTGTTTACAAACATGCACGTTCATGGTCTATATCATCTTGTACCTCCGGTAGTTGATGGTCCCAAGCAGAACGTTCTCGAAATAAAAATTCCTTTAAAAGGAAAGGGGCGCCCCAAGGACTGAGGTCTTGTTGGGTTGTTCATGTGGTTGGAAATACTTATTGTAAGAAAGAACGGTTAGAAAAATATCACATGAATTCGTGAAGTTTTATTGCAACTTGCTTAGTACCAAGTGTTTGAAAATAAGTATAAAAAACTAAAATGAAATACAAGAATATAGTATGAACAGTTAAGTTGTTGGTGAACCTTAATATCAGACGTAACCTGTAGAATTATTAAACTTTGTCACACCTTAGGGGTTAACTGTCTGACTACCGACCACAGGGCCCGTTTGCAACTATACCAGGGCGCTTTTACATAGCTGCCCCAAAGTCAAGGTCTTTTCTCATTTCGAACTATCCAAGACCCTCCACAAAATGTCGGGAGCCCTTCACAGCTTGTCACAGAGGTCCTTCCCAACGAACCACAGACCCACCTTATCATCTAAACCCAAAGAGTGGCCTTTCCCAACTAACCCAGGTTCCTCCTTCCAACTTCACCCAGGGCAAGTTTTTTCTTTTAAAAACAAATTTTTTTTTAAAACCCCCCTCCACACCCGTATCCTTTACTATAGGGACAATCCCAATAACCACCCAACTACCCAAGGTCCTTTTTGGGTATTACAATAATTGATCGTCATGCGCTATGTGATATTGGGCAGAAGCAATTGACGGATGGAATATAAATGGCAATACCTCATTGCATACCATGAACATCTAACCAGATTTCTTCTCAACCGCCCAGAGTTCCATTTTCCCAAATACCCCCGGGGTTCTATTTCCAACAACGCCAGGGTTCCACATTATTACAAGGGGGTTGGCCAATCACCCCTTCCACCAACAAAAAACCCATCCAATTCAGGTTCTCATTTTCACCCAAATTGAAAATTGAAAAAATTAACATTGAAAAAAAAAAAAAATATTTTTAAGAGTTTTGTTTTTTTATAAAATGAGTGTATATTTTTATTTTTATAATGTTTAAAAAAAAGTTTTTTGTTCGATTCTTTTTTTAATGTATTGGTCTTTTTTTTTCATTTTATATTCGGGTTTTATTTCGTTCAATACTTTATATATTACTTTTTAGTTTTAATTATTTTTGCTCATTTTAAATGCTGATTTTATTGTTTCATTACTTTTTGTTCGTATTCGTATTTTGATTATTCTTTTTATTTTTGGTTAAAGTAGACTTTCGGAAATCTTAAATACAGATCATAGCTTTCAGCTTGCATATATCAGGCAATGTCGTTCGGATCCATTTGAACTATTTTTGTGGCCTGAGGGGTTTACGTAGTGGTTTAATAATGAAAATTTTAGATTTTCCCTACCAATGCTCCGGATCATACTCTGCGATCGAGGCTGAACAATATTATCTTGAAAATTGATTTTTTTTTGAAAGCGAAATATTACTTAAAATATCCAAATGTTATAAAGTCTGATGTTAGATATATGAATTTAGGTTTATACACCATATTTACAATGACGGAACATTATATGACCTCTGAACAATAATGAATAATGAAAATAAGTGACTCCTCCTTTTTTCGAACAGTCAACTGGAACTAAACAATTCAATTCCATTGGCCTTAATATTTTTGTTTTAAATTAATTGCCTTATATTATTTTATGTATTGTTAACATTAATTTTTAATTTAAATTGTTTCTTTAATTTTATTTGTTTTCGTTCTTTTCTTTTTATTTGTGTTTTAGAGTTTTCTTTTCACCCATGTTCCAATTGTTAATCGTTGAATTTTATTTGTATTTTATTTATATTTAATGTATTTTCTTTTGTTTCCATTGTAATTGTTTTATATATTAGTTTATCAACTTATCTTAGCTATTTTAAAGGAGTTATTTTATAGTTCATTGTGATTTTAGTACCTTGTTTATTGGTGTATTTTCATTTAGTTACATTTGTATTATTTTTACATTATTGTTGTTCATTACTTTTTTTATTATTATTTGCTTATATATGATTTTAGTATTTTTAATTAAAGGTGAAAAAAATAAAAAAAGTAAAAATATTTGAAATTGCAGGAAAAGCTTCAAAGTGACCGATAAGTCTGTACAATTCTCATAAGTTACCTTTTCCAGCTGTAGAATTGACAGAAAAAGAAGAAGAAAACGGCAGTGTTCCAAGATGATTCTTCCATTCAATTAAGTGTTGTAGTAAGTGTCCGTTCGGACGTAATGACTAAAATACTCTGATTCTGTCTTATTAGGTGCTTATGGTCTATCATTGCAGGGATGTTAGGATACCTGTACTGTGCATACATGCAAAAATCTGATTTTGATGATTTTTCGAATTGGATGATTAGCAAATCACTGATAGTGTCTGTAATTAGGTTAATATTGTTTTTATTTGCTTAAAATCTATCTGTATTTGTTTTTTCTTTTTATTGTAATTTAGCGTTTTCTTTTTTTTCACTATTGTTCAATTCAATTGTTAATCTTTTGAATTTTTATTTTGTATTTATATATGTTTAAATTTATTTCTTTGTTTCCGTGTGTTAGTAATTTGTTCATTATTATTATTTTCATTTTGGCCTACTTATTTCCAAATTCGTGATTCATTTAAGCTGTGTAGGTTGTCGTGTTTTAAAAAAAGTAAAAAGTGGGAAAAAGGGAGAAAAAAAAAGCCAACAACGGCAATCTTTCATGGTAAACAAACGCTCAAACAAGAACCAAACAAAAATACAATGAATGAAAAATCAAACGTCTCTTGACCGATTTCGAACCCAGGACCAACGGGGGGGGGAGGGAATACTGATAGTGCGCAAGGCTTAGACAGCCGCGCTACATAGGAACTTGCTATTGTTTCGTGTAAGATGCTCAATTGGTCAAAAGGTGATGGAAGACAACTCGAGGTCACGATTGACAGGACCCATTGGCGTGTTACGTGGAGGATGCCATTATACAGTGTTTTGTTAAACACGTTAAAAATATTCCTTAAATTTCGCAAGGAAAAATGGAGACCTTCTTCTTGATTAAGGTCTGCCGAAAAGAACATTAATTTTTAGGTCATCGGGGTAATTCGAGCAACTCCTCATATATTTTCCACCATAGTTGGAACATCCGCTATGTAACATCTATCTTGATATAACGTCGAAATCCCCATTTTGGCTACAGTTTCCTACGCGGTCCGTAAAGTGTGTAGTCTGTGTTCACAGACTGCGAAAGATATTATATTAGTACTGCGCGAGCGATTAACGTTATCTCCGGAAAACGAAGGTTCTATGGAGATTTTTGCTCAGAGGGTCCGTTACTCATTTTGTTTTGAATAGTATCGTAATTGGGTCTTAACCTATAGAACCTAGCGAGAAAATTGAACGTTTTTGTCGAGTACACTGTCCCCGGGGGTACTTCGGTGCTCGCAAACACGGAACAAAGTAAGGCACACCGCTACGGGCCTCATCCCTGACCTTACCGGACCACCGTAACGGTTTCCAAAGCCAAGCTAATAGGTGCGCCCGTCGGCGCCCCTAAAAAGGCTTTGTTGCAAATCAGTGTGTGGGAAGTATATCACCGAAACTGTCGTTTCTATCCATAAAATACCAATGTATTGTAAATTATGATCTCTGATTACTTAAACTTCTAAAGCTGATCACTACAGGAGTTTCAGTTACTTTACCCCGATTCCAAGAGACAACTGTTCACCCGGATTCCCGACGAGCAATTACTATGATACCATCAAGTACAACTTCAACTGGAGATGATCTTCAGTTAACCCAGTCGCCAGTGGCTGCACCACAAGGTAAGTCTGTACAATATTCGTTTTCGGTGAATTGTCTGCGGGTATAAAACTATTTTATGAGTTCGAGTTGTAGACACGTTTTAGAGTTAGATTTGCATTTTAGAGTTTGTGTTAGAGTTCGAGTTACATTTTGAGTTCGAGAAATTCAAGTAACTTTGGAAAATCGTACCCGCATGTCTCCGCCCTGATTGGTTGTTCCTATTTGATGCGTGAATAAAACTCGAACTCGAACTCTGAAAGCAACTCGAACTCGAACTCTACAACTCGAATTCGAACTCATAAAAAAACCTTACTCATTGTCTGCTGCTTATTTCACCTGATTTGTGTTTTAGTCGTGTTCTGCAATTTTGAGATAAATTTAAGGAATGTGTGTGTGCCTCGAGACGCAAAAGTTTTAAAGCTTTTTACCACAAACATATAGTCTTATGTGGTTTAGTAGTGTCATACTGTCATTGCTTGAGATCCTTATTTTTGTCAAATGTGCAAGTTCTAGTTATAACTACAATCGGCCTACAAGTAGAGATGTAGTAAATGTCCCATGTTTCCATAACTCTATTCTATTCTATATAGGTTCGTCCTTTGCAAGAAAATGCGAGTAAATATATTGGCAACCGGCATGTCATGTTTACGCTCTTAATGTGTCTCATGTTTCACTGCAGAACTCTCTCGCGAATGGTTTGAATCTTCAAGTCCCAAATTTGAACCTGAAAATTATGGTACGTATATATGCATTTTTGTTAGAACATGCACATTTCGATCTGTATCGGATAATTTGAGCCAGATACCATTGTTGTTTATGTATGAAATTTCCTTATTTATTCTGCAATGGTATAAGTTACATTCTATATTGTTCTTCTTGACACAACCTTTGAAATTCTGGTTTCATAAATACTATTGTTGACCAAATTGATTGATTTTGTTCTTTGTCTTCCTTTTTATTAATTAAGAAAATGAATCAGAGGAGGATACATATTTATAGAATAATTAAAGGTATGTTTCATAATAAAATTTTCACGAAGCTTTAATTCATTATCTCTGTTTGCAGTCACACTGTTGTAAAGCAAAATATACCATTAATAGGAAAGAAATTTCATTTGACCTTCTTCCTTAATTTTCCTTCTAGTTTTACTGCTGTGTGCCTTCTAGTTAATAGTGGAACAGTTTGCGGGTACCTTATTCCTTTAACAAAATCAGAGTAACACAAACACACACACACACAGATATATATGACGACATCTGGATTGCGAATCCAGTACTCTACCAACTGAGCTAATCAGCCCTTAATACATTGGGGTTGATCCTTAGTAGTCAAAATCTTTACTCTAAATCAGCAACAGTATTATAATGTACTACCGGATCAATATTGATGCAATCCCATGAAATTTAGTATTTAACTCAAGAACAGAAGATGGGAAAACGGCGTTTGTACATTTACTGGATCATATTTAATGCACGCTGATTGAAGAACTATTATATATTAAACATTAAACATGAGTAAAGAATTGGCTGAAACGGGATTCGAACCGGCGACCTCTGGAGTGCACTACCAGTGCACTACCTGTGGTCTACCAACTGAGCTATTCAGCCCAGAGCTATTCAGCTATTCGGACTCCTGCCTTATTTTTAGAGGGAAGTTGCCCATAGATCTAACAAGAAAAGTAACGATACCTCTCTTTTTTGCGGTGATCGTCAGATTTTTCTCTAGGCACGTTAGGGATATACATGTATATTAATGTAATATATTTGAGTGTTTTATCGACTTCATTTTACATTAGTGCTGATGCAGAGGCCATTAGTTCAATAGGTAGTGATCTAATTTAAACAAAGCTAGTTGCCATATGTATCAAATTGTAGCTATACGTCCCAGGAGTCTGGAAATGCGTGATGCAAAAATTAAAAACTTGTACAAATAAAGTTATGGGGGTCAAAGGTTACCCTCTATTCTATTTTCAGTTCGAAAATTTGAATAACATGCTCAGTTTGATACATTTTATCGAACATGCTCAGTTTGATACATTTTATCACAAATCTGGGAGTGGTTCCCCCTAATATAATTATTTTGACCAGCCTTTTGACACACAAAACCTTCTATAAAGTTGATAAATACCTTTTCTTTACCCGCTCACCCCCCAATCTTACCCCACCCCAATGCTGTTTTGAGATTGCGCTGTCAGAATCTGTACAGTAAGCTATAAGAAAACACAAGGATGGCTGCACAGGTGTTTGATGGTGTTCACTTTGCAACCGTGGACATAAACCTGATATTTTACTAAACCTCAGCGGACATCGTATCAAACGTTGACGGCCCACAGTTGTCAAACCTCATAGTTTAACCCTAATTTTTAATCATCTCGGGGTAAAGGTTAGGATTAGTTTTACGGTTCTATCACTGGACTTTCTCCTATAAACCCTAATCACAGGAGGCGACGGGCTGCCTTTACGGCATTAAGTATTCCGCAAAAATAGTTCGTCACCCAAAATTTCCCTTATTCTTCAATCCTTACCCTCTTTCAGGGGTTTATATGCCTGTGATACAACCATCTTATCTAAGAAATGATTAGTTGAATGAATTTATATTTTGAGGGCACATGTGGGCCAGTGGATTGCGCGCCCGACCCACACGCCAAAGGTTGTGAGTTCGAACCCCGCTGCGGTCACCCAGGTGTATAAATGGGTACCGGCGAGTGCTGGGAAGGTAGACAGACTCGTTGTGTGGGAGGAGTAGCAAACCCCCGAAGCAAAAATAACATGGAGGAGCGAACGGCCCATAAGTTAAGAAATATAGATTGTGCACCCGTGCACGACGCTTGCTCGGCACGACGCTCCTACGTACAGTGTGGTCCCAAAAAAAGGTCACACTTTTATTTCTGCAAATCTCTCAAAAGTGGGTGGAAAATATCCAATTTTTTGAAGATAATTTATTAACTACAATACCTTGTTAGAATCTGGTAAAACGGCGTTCTAAAACAAATGCTCAATGACAAAATGGCGGCCATATAGCGAAAAAATGGTCAAAATCCACTTTGCACAAACGTCGTCTATGGTACAACCTTTATTATGTGTAACCGAATCAATACCAATTCGTAACTGGAGGTCTACTCGACTCGTTAACAAACTACTGAACACCCTCAACAATCTCAACTTGAATGCCATTTACATAATAATTAATTTGGATTTTAAAATGGGGAGCAATTTTAAATTGAAAGATACATGCTGTTTTTCTTGCCATGACTGATCGCGACTCTGCTTGTCCATTTTCTAAGTTTGTTTGCATGGTTTGGGACAAGATCATAAAGTAGAAATATTGCAGCCGTTTTCTTTTTAAATTTATAAGAGACACTTGAAATAATTTGAGGTGTCCTTAATTCTTACCATTGTGGTTATTATTAAATATCAGTCCAATGACGGGGTGCATTGTTCAATGTGTGTGTATCAATCTGGATATATGGTCGTGACCCACCAACAGAGTGCCCACTTATGTGTGTGGCAAGTGTTTTTGACCTTTTTTCTCTAGAGGCCCGCCATTTTGTTTCATTTCGCTTTGTTTTCAACGCCGTTTTCCCAGGTTTCCAACAAGAATGTAGGTTAAATAAATACCTTCAAACTATTTTGATATCGTACCCACTTTTGAGAATTTGCAGATGAAAAAGTGTAAACCGATTTTGGACCACTCTGTATAAATCAGGGGGTTCTCCCAAGAAAATAACTTCTTCCCAACGATTTTCAAATGACACTCATACCATCTTGAGGGTCATAAGACAATGTCAAGGTGCAGTCTAAACGAGTTCCACCGGTTATTGTCTGGAAATTACTTGGTAACATCATTGTTTTTTTTTTTGCTTTTGCTCAAAATGGAACAAATGTTTCGCGACCATTTCCACACTTTGGGTAAACTCATTTTTTGGATGTTTAATGGGGGGGATAATGACCATACATAGCAGACAAGTAAGTGTACGTTAAATGATTTTTCAATTTCTCCAAACATACACTAACTAATTAACAAACTTGATATGATGATTTACTTTAATTCTAATCAAAAATTAACCATGAGTAGAGGCTACGATTTCACAGCACTGTAACAAACCCCCAGGCTTTTTATCCCATAGTCTCCCACCCCCCCCCCCCATAAATCGATCGTTTTGTTTTGAGCTGAAATGTGTGCAGATGTTATGAAAGAATATCTTGAAGATAATACAATATAGGTAAGCATTTTACTTACAGAGAGGGAAGTGGGAGAGCGTGGCCTAGTGGGTAGGTTTCTTGCCTGTGGCGCAAAATGTTACCAAATCCCGGGTTCAAGTCCGGGGTCACTGCTGGGATTTATTTCTTGTGCTCAATTCTGGATTTAATATGTTCTAACGAGCTATTGATTAAATACAGAACACCGCTCCCCTCCCACTGTTTTCACTGGGAATTGGGCAATAAATCATGAAAACATCTCCCTTTACCCGTCCTTTGGAGGGGACGTTAAGCCGTCGGTCCCGTGTACAGAGACTCACACTGTACATGCACATACGCAGTCAGTGTCAATAAGAGTAGGGTGTCAACCCCTGACTGTTCCCAATCCGCCCCCGTCCTCCAAAGCGAGCCACGTTAGGAGCGTCCCTATCATGGATACACGCGGCCCTGGATCAGCTTCTACTCAGTTGAATAAATCCTGAACACCACCACAAGCCACTACTAATGACTTGGTGGACACGACAAGAAGACTTCCAGAGATGAAAAAAAAGTCATAGGCAGCCGTGCAGTTTCCTAATATGTCTCACGCTTCATTTTGTATATGTGATGCACTTTGTACAAATTAGGTTACCGTTCCTCGAAAAATAAAGGTTTCTTTTCGGGCCTCTTGCTGCAACACTACATCTAATTTATGGGTAATTGCCATATAGTTTAATTCATGCTTCTCAATATACAAGCCTTCCTCAACAGGCTGAATATTATATCTCAACATAGTAATCGTGTTGTAGCATCACTTAAAGAAAAAGACCAGGCTTTCCTAGGATCTTTTGTTTCATCATCCTCATTTGCTTGTTTCAATCGAATTTTGTGCCACTTTCTGGTTGAGTGAAAAAGTTTAAAGAATTAGTTTAACCATAGTTACTACACATTTGAACAGATATGAATTCTTTAACCCACAGGAATAACTTCATAAAGAACCTCTAAAAGATACGAAAACAGATATGTAATGGTGTGAAGTTATGAATCAGCCTAGTTTCTGGCTTTAAGATAAAGTGAATAACATTCGACAATTTTGTTTGTTTTTTTGTTGTTTGTTTAGAATAGTAACCATGAGCGTCAGCCAACCTGGAAGGGGGGGGGGGGTTTATGGGCTTGAGTATCATGATACCGCAAACTTCCTACCAACAACCTTGATACTTTTTCCTAATATTCAAATTGTTATTGACTTCAACATTAGAAAATGCACATAGTGCAATATTTTTTAAATATTTCTTTCTTTGTGGATTTGGAGTGTTTTATATTTTTGGTGCAATTACATTCCTTCTGGCATTATTTTGAACAGAATACCAAAATTTGTAATAATTAAAGCCCCATTTCATTGACGTGGGCAAACATTTTGTATTGGTTTATTATTTATGAAAAGCCGATATTTATCATTGCCTGATTATGCTGCTATTAAACTTGTGTCATAAAATTGGACTCTTTTGTTTACTTTAATCTGTGTTTTGTTTCTTGTGTCAAGTTGCGGAATCTGTTGTAAGCTTCACGACAGCATGGCATAACTGCGCGAAACAAACCTGCCCATGCATAAAAGTGGCACAAAATTGATTTTGGTGTATAATTGATTATATCTCTGGATTGACAAAAGCAAATAAGATGAAACGAACACCATTGGAAAGCCTGGTCTTTGTTCTTTAATATTACTCCAAGTAAGAATGACTTATTTTGAAATTTCATATTTAATCAATTTTTTTCTGATTGTACCATTTTGTTTGAGACAGGCTGTATATTTGTATTTTCATTTTATCTTGGTCTTGGATTGTTTTCTGTCATGTATGTATTCCTTTCGGGGCTGTGTACCTTGTCCGACCAATGTTTTTTTCATCGCATATGGCAAAGCTGATTGCTCGTTTTTTGCAATGACGTCAATAAAATTAGATATGTTGTTGGACGTAATTAATTCATTTTGTTTTATTCTTTTCTAGTTTCAAGCATCACCATGCGTACCTGAGTTCACACAGTATGGTATATCTTTCCTTGTTCTGTAACCATGGTATCACAATGCATTGAACGCATGCATTACTTCAACGGATTGGCCATGTGCACTTATGTGATAAACACTATAGTACAGCTGTTAAGCAGATGGATTGTGCACTTTTTGATAAAAGCATGACATTTTCCACAAAGATAAGTGTGCCCATAAGCAATAATTTTACGATATGTGCCCAGTTGTACCTGTCCTAATATGGCCTGGAGAGGGCGTTTTCAAATTGGCACCCAAAATAGCCTAAAATGACAAAGTACACTTGAAAATATGTCATTTTCAGATGATATTGACGTATTTTTGATCAATCTGCTCGATCTGGTAATGCCGTCAGTTTCACTGATGCATTCATAAGAGGGCGCTTTTCAACATGGCCGCCAAAATACCAGTATTCAAGTCAGAGAAGTGGGCGCTGTGAGTGCATATTCTATCGCCACACAGATTGTCCCATATGGTAATTTTCACATCCAGTCCATGACTTCTTATGCCATGGATACATCAATCCCATCATTGCCTAGGGGGACCACTCAAACCATCCAGTGACGTACCGAGGCAGTTGATCCAAAAGGGGCAAATTCCTAAATCATCCCGCCAGAAGTGATTTGCTCTGAACCTGACAATATGCTTGACGAAAATTGCCAATTTTCATTGATTTTTGCCAAACTTTAGTGTTTGAAAATTGGTCGAAATTCTCCGGAAAAAGAGGATAAATTTACATATTTGGTCCATATCGTAACTCTTTTTGAAACCTCAGAACCACTTTATCCCCTTGCCCCGGTCGGTTTGGGGCTCGGTCGGGACACACTGTTGAAAACCATCGATGAAGTTCATCACCAATCAGAAGACAGAAAATGCAGAAGGGTCTCCCTTGCATCATAGGCGACTTCACGCATGGGTTGCATTAAGGTTTCCATTTTCTTGGAAATAGGAGGTATTCATTTATCCGTCTAGGCCTACATGTCCGGTTTAGGGGTGCAAGTTCATGGTGGTCAAATTGGAATCTTTAAGCGTCAACAACACGCAACATTAAATGGGAAACCAGTATTTTTAAGTGTCATATCTCAGTTATTGACAATAGTGCAGTGCATGTTGTGGTATTAAATGGCTACAAGAGGTATTCCTGTGCTTAGATGACTATTTTAGGTGTCAGCATCAGTTAGACAGTTAGTTAGACAGTAATATTAGCATATTTTTTTGAAGAGCGCCCCCAATTTTTTTCAACAAAATTGAGATTTTAAACCGGTTGATTGGTAACTGGCTAGTAAACCATTACCTGTGAATGGGTAAGCTCGAAAATGCCGGTCTCACAAACGAACGCGACACTTTTGAAGTAGATAATTATTTATCGAGATCCCCGATAAAATTCAACGGCTGCTCGAAAACGGCCTTCCAATAGGAAACTAGGCCGGGGGCCGGGAATTAGCGCCATGTACGTGTCTACGCTCATCCAATAGGTGTTTATTGGTTCAGGCAAGATAAGTTAGAGGTATTTTCTCGAGGTTGGTTGGCACTAGTTTATCATGGACTACATAAGGTATCATTTCCAGCTATGCCGTTTCCGTAAGGGAGGGTATGGGGGCTTGACGCAGTGAACTTTGAATGATTTTTTCTTAATTTCATAAATAGTGTAATATAGATGTACACATTCATTATGTAGCACAAGGTCACAAAGTTTAAAATTCATGACATTTGCTCTGGTTGCCAGGTAACCCGCAAGGCCTCTGATTGACTAAACAATAGAACGGACGGACTAAATAAACTCTAAACAAGCTACTGGGTCGAAGACTTGGGTGGCATGTTCAGGGGGTAAATACGCAGTGAACCTTGAAGCCGGATTTTGATTACCGTTTGCCATGGCAACCGGCAAGCGACCAATCACATAATTTTCATGGTGTAATTTGAAGTTGGAACACAATTTTGAAATCGGGGCTTTATGGTTCACTCGCCATATGTGCTGAATATGTGTGCCAAATTTTCATGTGCATAGATTAGCGTTCTCTAGTTACGTTCGTTTTCGTTTTGGTGTTTGCCTATTGTAGCGAAAACGAGTTATAGACCTCAAAACATTTAGACAAAATTGAGGCGCTTTTGATGTGAAATATGGATTTTTTTTTTTAATTTCATTTATACTGAATTATCATAATTATTAAGAAAAGAACATCGAAATCGGTGCATCCATTGTCCTGTAATGAATTTTTAAAATAATTTTCCGATAAATATCGCAGGGTGAGAAAACATAAAAATACATTAAAAAGCACTTACCCAGACATTTAATTACTTAAATATGGACAAAATAATATGAGTATTTATTACTTCGACTTAGCCAAAATAAATGCGGTACATGGCGTTTATAAATAATATCTTGTAAAATATCTTAAAATATAACCCATTTAAAGTTTTTCACATGATAAAGTAAGGAGACTATGGTTTTTGGCAAATTTCGCGTACACTGCTTAACTTTGATCAGCCATATCTCGGGAATCGAAGTCCGATTGCGATCGAATTAAAAAAGCATTTGTAGCTTACAATCTACACACTTAAGCCCATTGAATTATCTCATTTTCGTAAATGGAAACAATTTTTTACCAAAGTCAGACCCCATACCCCCCATTAAGTCCAATGCGTATTTATGATAAAGTACGCATTTTTAGCATTTCTCACCGATGGCAGGTTAGTTTCATAGACACCATCACCAACGTAAACGACTGCCAAAATATCAAATTTTGAAATTGAGGGCGCTCTTAAAATGTGCCATTATGCTTAATTTCAAAATGTGAGTTCAGAGATTAGGGCATCTTTTTTGCAACATGAGGGTGAATGAAAGGGGGTCTCTATAATGTTTCACAACATGAAGTGGTATTGAATGCACGAGTGGTCCGGACAGCATTGATCCTAGCTACTTATGAACAGGATAACTTCTGTTATGCAGATCAACCATAGACCAGGGGACTTTACCTACACAGAGCAGCAAGGACTGTTTGGAGGCAAATGAGAAGGTGGCACTGTCCTTGCAGACGATGGCGCCAAAGCCTTGTTTCAATATAGCAACTCACCCAATAATATCAAAAGAATGTACAGAATACGGAGTGCAAACCCAAACCAATTTGGGTGCTTTGATATGGGTCGGTCGCGGTTATCCCCATGACTCGCATACTACCTCGTTCTCGTCCGTTATTCATACAAAAAAAATGAGAAACAAGGCGAACTCGTATTTACGCGATGGTTAAAATATGTCCCGCCGAATGTTGCGATCACTAAACATGCAATAAATGCAACTTCAAACCCCACCCCCTCCCCCCCCAATACCCCCCGCTCGGCAAAACACTCCACCCCCGCCAATACCCCGCAACAACTCCATCCCCTGCCCAACACCCCGCCCAAACCCCACCCCTCCCAACACCCCGCAAACCCCACCGCCCTCTCCAAACCCCCACAAATCCCCACCCTAATACCCAACACCCCCGCAACACCCCAACCCTCCTATAACACCCTCAACACCCAACCCCAATACCCTGTAACACACCCCCCTTTCCCCCAACACCCCGCAACCCGCCATCCCCTCCCCAACACCCCGCAAAACACCCTCATCTCTCCCCCAAACCCCGCAACACTCCCACCCCCTCCCCAAACACCATTGCTGCACACCCCCACCCCACCACCCTCCCCAACACACCGGCACCACAACACCCCCTCCCCAACACCCCGCAAACAACAACACCACCCAAACACACCGAAAGACCCAACCCCCTCCCAACACCCCGCATCCCAACCCCCTCCCCAAACCCCGCAACACCCCAACACCTCACCCCTCCCTTTATAGATACTAGTCTCATGTAGCGAAGGAATTTTGCCTATCGATGGTACCGTTTCAGAGATACAGCAAATTACGATATTTAATTAGCTCATGCATACCTAAGCCGCATATATCACATCCCCTATACTTTCAAATTGCAAAGAAGATGTTGCCCTCACGATAGGTTTTCATGCGTCCGCACAATTTTGAGTAATCCGAATGTACCGTTCCAAAATATAGCAATTACGCTGATTTGCTATTAATTAGCTCATTTGCATACGCAATTTGCCCGAAATAAATACGCCCAAAAAAAATCTAATCAGGTCAAGAACTCTCAGCCCGCTTCCTCCACCAACACAGTTACATCATTATACGGCCTACGAAACTCCAGAAAACTTTGTACACAGGACCTTGCAGGAAATTCTCAGAAATTATGCAAATTAGATACTTAATAGCATATTTTACGGGCCACAATCTAATCAGGTCGAGGAAAATCATTCAAAACCGCTTCCTTTTCACCAAGTTACATCAGGTCGCCCTTAAGGAAACTACTGATAAATCGTATACAACATGGTTTAAAGTTTATCACGACGAACGGACGGACGGACGGGACGCTGCTCATTCATAGTCCCCGTTCCGAACTCCTTCAGCGGGGACAAAAAAATATCACCCTACATGAAATACTGAGAGAAAAAACATTTTTGATAAAAAAAAAATCCTTGACAACTTAAATAATTCGATATTTTCGTCAAGATTTCACTTTTACGTGTTTTAAACCAATGGCGCCGTCTAAAATTGGAATTTCTTGGCCGCCCCTCCCCTGTGTCCTTGTTGACATTACAGTTGCATATGACACAGTATGGCATCGAGGCCTGGAAATCAAGCTTACTGTTACAGATCAGCTGGCACACTACATGTATAGCTCCCCCTCAATTCAACTTCATCCACAAGAACCAGCGATTGGACACTAAGTAGGACCAAGAAATGGCGTTCCAAGGATCTCTCAAGCTTTACTGCTGTTCATTTTGTCCATCCAAGACCTTACAGATACAATTTCAGGAAATATGGTTATGTAGATGATCTCACAATGCTTGAAGAAACACCACGAGCCGCGAAAGTATATGAAAAGCTTCCTCAGCAAGGCCATAACATTTTTGGGTAAAAGTCAAAGGATGCACATACAGTTGAGCAAATTAAAGGAGTACTCACAGCCTGTCATGTAAACAACAAGGAGCTAGATGTGAGCTGATGGAGCTGATGTATATGTTAAAACATAAGACTTGATTTTCATTGCTACTAGCTGGGAGTGTAAAGCTTGGACAGGTCATTCTCTTCATCAAACACCTACAGTAAATTGTGGTAAATCACTGTGCGCAGCAAAGTGATCCAACTATCCGTATAGTTATGCCCCAGGAAAATTTAGAACCACAGACACTTAAAATTGGTTGCGAGAGGAGTCTTGCAAGACCTTGTGATCTATTAGTGGTTGCACACCAGTTGAGCTCCTCTGAGTGCTTGCAGGCATACTACCAATAATCTTAGAAGACAGCAGTAACTAACCTATGCATGGAGCTTAGAGCCAAAGTAATTCCCATCCACCATCACGTCATCAACAAAGATTAGTGGTAGTCTCACCTCGGCCCTCTGAAAGGAAATTGTTCATCTGTCCTACCAACTGAGACTATTTGACACTGGGTAGCCGAGAGCGTTGCATGAGAAAAGGGTTTCACATTCTTTCTTTTTCTATTGCTGAATATTAAACCAATACATATATTTATGTTATGAAAAATGTTAATGGGCGAAGGACAAAATATTCTAAAAAGAGTTAGGACAGTCAATGATTCATAAGCAAAGCTTTCGATTCAAAGGGCGAATTTCTTTGAAAACTGGATCTGTCCAACAGTTGCTGCTCGGGGATGACTTTTTCACAGCAGGTTATCCCTATGGATGAAGGATTAGTCACCTCTACCTGTTTGGGGTTCTGAATGTGATAAGCAAGGTCTGGTGATTCCGACATATACGTAAATTGTTTTTGCAGCAACATACTCTTTGAGGTCCAATGGCACTGATTGTATGCATCCCCACAGGCAGTAATAAGTAATTGCAGCAACTTGGTGTCTGCCAAATGCTGCAAAGAACAATTTTAGAGTTTTGATAGGGCATATTTCTCATCTATTCCTATATTCTTTACACCTTTTTAGATTTTATCTATGTATACACACAAGAGGTTGGCTGCTTCAAGGCCAAAAATGTGGAATGGGTCTGTCGGACAGCCCAACCTGTTAGTACAGAGATGACACATTCAGCTTATCTCCAAATTCCCTCTACTACCTGCCAAATGGAGCGGGAAGGTCTTGCAAAAATGAAAGAAGGATTGTCTGTTTTCACATTCACATTAAAGTATATCTCCAATTTCAAGGTGTCACATTCAAGAAGGTGATATTAAACGGTGCTTTTTTGAATTGGCTATCAAAAATTTCAATGACACAGAACGTCTAAATCATGTTGTTGGATAGGCCTATGCCACTCTCATAAAAATGTAAATTACTACGCAGTGTATAATATAAAGAATATACTCCGTGTTAGAATAAAGAATCGGTTGTCATTTTTAAAAAGTGCCCTCAAGTATTAACTCCTGTGCCAAAATGAACCCCCTAGTATTGTCCTTTAACTGTGATCAAGGAGTATTTACCATTTGAATGTAATGGATGCAATGCTTTGCTTTCAGCGATACAAGTTTTCTAAAAACACTCCGGTCATCCTTAGGAAATTCCTTTGTGATACAAAAACAAAAGCACGAGGCCTTAACAAGAATGACATGTCTTGGTAATTAAAGAAAAAGGTTGGTTTAGTTTACAATCATTTAAGTAAAAGTAAATGTGTATAGAAAACGCAGTGCTCAGATTTGCTTAAGGAATGCATGATTGGAATGTTTAGAGGCCGTTTAGGCTACTACATCAGCAGTAGGGTTTTTTTTGCACAGGCGTATACCATTTTTGCTTTTCGCAGAATGGCTCAGATGATTCCTGAAATATGAAAATATCACCTATCAAACAGGTTTCAGCTCATAAAGTGGAAAGAGCATCCATGTGATTTTGATATTATGGGATTTTTGCGGCCATTTTGAAAGCGCCTCTCCTGGGCAAACCTTGACATCCAGGGCGTTGGACATATCTGAAAAATTGTTTAGTCTAGTCCATGCTCAACTGTGGAAAAGTGGTACTTTTTCACAAGTGCACAATTCATTATATATAGAGAGCATTAGCTTAAAGCGGCGGACTGCCATTTTTAAATAAATGAAATTCTTCAATTTGCTCTCAAATGATGTAGTCTAGGCCATTGGATACCAAAGAGATCTATTTAACATAAAAATACAACCATACCCCCAAACAGATAGGGACATTGATATGAGGATAAAGACCATCCAGGTAATTTGTATGGCAACTTTTAAGTTTTCCATAAATTTAATCAACAAATGTCTATAAAATGAATATTTTGACACTCGTACTCACTGATTAAAACCCCAAAGGTTATAGACCGATTTAAAACAGTGTGCATAGCGTGGGAAACATGCATACGGCGTCGTGTTCTTGTGTTAAACGCCATTTCGTCGTCTGCTGCTGAAATTTAACGTCGCCGGGCGACGTTAAATTATAAATCGTTCGTTTACCCCAGAAGGAAGCTGAATTTGGTCTTAATCATTAACATTTCGGGTGAGGGCTTTTGTATTTTAAAAGCCTCTACACCATGCAAACATATCGATTTTGAAATCTTGGGACGCTATATTTTCAAATGTTGCCAGTGTCTTCTTTAACAGGTTAACTACTATAAACAAATTAATAAATACTGTATCAGAATTAATGTTACATTTGGATGTTATAACAACGAGACCAGTGGTATATTTTGCAGAATTTGGTGTTTAAACAAGGATTTAAAATTTGGGGACAGCGGTGCCAAATAGGCAGTCTGTCTATATAATGGTAGACCATATTACAATGTGAGTCAAAAAGGACAACAGAATGAGTAGTTTGTATAGAAAAACCTTGTAAAAAGTGGGAACTACCCAATTGAAAGACCGAACACATTTTTATACACTGGTGAACCAAAGAGTATTCTTGGTTTTACGTTCGGCTTTGGGCGGTTTGCATATCCTCCATTAACCACACATATAATACAATTCAGGTAAGACCATTATTGTAACCAGTTATAGAGGGGGTGGGAGGGGTAAGGGACGGAAGCCTCCTCAAAGTCCTTACCCCTTTCTTGTCCCCAATAGAGATCATGAAAAAGTAATAAATTGACAGTATTAATAGTATACCGTGCTCACCTTTGCCAAGTGTGTTTTAGTGATCATGGTGATGCCACGAAAATGATATTGCTGAGACTCCGGTGCAATTAAGATCATTTTGGCAGACAAATTAGATTTTAGCCGCCATCAACTTTTAGCCGCCATACATTACTTTCTGTTGTATATAAGCTTGTTTTACATGTATCTTATTAGTTTAGCTATGTACATATTGTAATTTGCCAAATAATTGGTCAAATCTTTCATTTAAAAACTTTTAGTAACATTAAACTCAGCAAAAAAAAGTTCCTGGACAGTTAGAAAAATTGAAATATTTCAAATTTATTTCTCATAGAAGGCAAATAATTTTCACAGGGTTAGGCACCGGACATTTGTTTCAGAGCCGCCATATTGGATTTTGAACCTAAAGGCAATAATTTTCTTAGATTTACTGCTTTTTTCAACCAAAGGGCAATTTTGTCTTCAATTTTTTAAGTCTAGAAGTAATTGTTATACAATTATCTTTCATATAAGACATGTAAATTGCATGGCTTCGACATAGTTATCTTTTTCTGACCATGTTTGTAACTACCTATAAACAGCACACTTCATAGCCGCCATATTGGATTTTTCAGCTGAATTTCCGTCAATAACCTAGTTTTGCCGCATTTTCTAACCAAGGGACAATTTTGTATTCAATTTTTGAAGTTTCTGAGCAATTATTGCACAATTATCTTTCATATAAGACATGTTAATTGCATGGCTTCGACTTAATTATCGTTTTCTGTTGATACTGATACAAGTGGGTGAACCGTCTATGTACACCAACAGCTGTGTTTTATATCAAAATTAAGACACATTCGTCTCCTGTCAGTTTTGGATGGAATTACAATGCTAGCATTCATGCATGACTAATTACACCCACTTAACAATGGCAAGGTTCTTAAATGAAAATTGCAAGAAATAAGCATTTCGGTCATTTCGATTTGGAGCAGTAAATCTGTCTGTGAGTCAGCTACAACACAAAGGCAATGATTAACGGATACTTGGTTTGGATTTTTTCATAATGAAAGCATTAAACTTTGATAACACAAAGGAACATCGTTTTCCAAAAGCATAGCAATGTCAGAACTTATCAATCTTGGATGCATCTGGTTTTAACACAATGTAACCCCCTTCTTTGATGCACTTCTCGTATGCAAAATGTTTCTCTACCTTTCCCCTCGTCTTTTCCACACTTTCCCCCTTCCATCATTGTGGTGGATACAAAATCTGGATTGGTCAGTAAAGAGGATTTGACGTCATTGTCCCCTCGTGCATCTTTCATGGTCTCTGACCCACCATAACCTTGCTTGCCAATGTTGAGGTGTAAGTCGAGTTTTCTTTGCAGGTTTTCTGGACCATATGCCGACGTCATGGAGTCTATTCCTTACAATTTGAACTGAGAAGCGACGGACATGGATCTGGGACTAAATAACTGGTGCGGTCACAGTTTATCTCCTTAGAGCTATAGAGTTCTGATACGTTGGTCTTCAGCTAGGGTTGTAACTTTGGGTTCACCCGGTCTCGGGCGATAGTTAACCTCTGCACTCTCAATGTATCGGCGGTGTAGACTTGAACTTGTGCTTGGGGATACGTGAAAAACACGAGCGACATAATGAAAGGAGCGTCTTGTCTGACTTGACAACACATCTTGCCCACAGGTATTGTCTCACTGTTATCTACCCAGTTTCTCATTTGATCTCTTTTTTCTTCCTTCTTCAAGCAACCTCACCCTATCTCTCAAGTTCTCTCTCTCCCTCTCTTTCTCTCTCTCCCCTCTCTCTCTCTCTCCCTCCCCCTCGTGGTATATTTTGCAGAATTTGGTGTTTAAACAAGGATTTAAAATTTGGGGACAGCGGTGCCAAATAGGCAGTCTGTCTATATAATGGTAGACCATATTACAATGTGAGTCAAAAAGGACAACAGAATGAGTAGTTTGTATAGAAAAACCTTGTAAAAAGTGGGAACTACCCAATTGAAAGACCGAACACATTTTTATACACTGGTGAACCAAAGAGTATTCTTGGTTTTACGTTCGGCTTTGGGCGGTTTGCATATCCTCCATAACCACACATATAATTACAATTCAGGTCAGACCATTATTGTAACCAGTTATAGAGGGGGTGGGAGGGTAAGGGACGGAAGCCTCCTCAAAGGTCATTACCCCTTTCTTGTCCCAATAGAGATCATGAAAAAGTATAAATTGACAGTATTAATAGGATACCGTGATCACCTTTGCCAAAGTGTGTTTTAGTGAGCATGGTTGATTGCCACGGAAAATGATAGTGCTGAAGACTCAGGTGCAATTAAGAGCATTTTGGCAGACAAATAGATTTTAGCCGCCACAACTTTTAGCCGACAACATTATTTATGTTGTATTAAAGCTTGTTTTACATGTACTTATTAGTTTGCTATGTAATATTGTAATTTGCCAAATTAATGGTCAAATCTTTCATTTAAAAAAATTTTAGTAACATTAAACTCAGCAGAAAAAAAAGTTCTGGACAGTTAGAAAAAATTGAAATATTTTCAAATTATTTCCATAGAAGGCAAATAAAGTTTATATCAAAATTTTAAAGGACACATTGTCTCTGTTCAGTTTGTTTGGCTGGAATTACAATGGCTAGCATTTCATGCATGGACTAATACAACCCAACTTAACATTGGCAAGGTTCTTAAATGAAAATTGCAAGAAATAAGCAATTTCGGTAATTTCGATTTGGAGCAGTAAAATCTGTCTGTGAGTCAGCTTACAACACAAAGGCAATGATTAAAAGGTAAGTGTTGTATGTTTCAGAAGGAAAGAATAAACTTTGATAACACAAGGAACATCGGTTTTCCAAAGCCATAGCATGTCAGAACTGATCAATCTTGGATGATCTGGTTTAACACTGTAAACCCCTTCTTTGATGCACTCTCGTATGCAAAATGTTTCTCTACTTCCCCTCGTCTTTCCACACTTTCCCCCTTCCATCAGGTGGTGATACAAAATCCGGATTGGTCAGTAAAGAGGATTGACTCCGTCATTTTCCCTTGTCCATCTTTCATGGTCTCTGACCCACCATAACCTTGCTTGCCAATGCTGAGGTGTAAGTCGAGTTTCTTTGCGGTTTTCTGGACCATATGCCGACGTCCTGGAGTCTATTCCTTACAATTTGAACTGAGAAGCGACGGACATGGATCTGGGACTAAATAACTGGTGCGGTCACAGTTTATCTCCTTAGATCTATAGAGTTCTGATACGTTGGTCTTCAGCTTTAGGGTTGTAACTTGGGTTTCACCGGGTCTCGGGCGATAGTTAACCTCTGCACTCTCAATGTATCGGCGGTTTGTGTAAGACTTGTAACTTGTGCTTGGGTACGTGAAAAAACACGAGGCGACATTAATATTGAAAGGAGCGTTGTCTGACTTGACAACACATCTTGCCCACAGTTATTGTCTCAATGTATCTACCCAGTTTCTCATGTGATTCTTTTCTTCCTTCTTCAGCAACCTCACCTATCTCTCAAGTTCTCTCTTCTCTCTTCTCTCTCTCCCCCTCTCTCTCTCTCGCCCTCCCCCTCTTTCCCTCCCCCTTCTCTCCCTGCTCCCCCCTCTTCTTCATTCTCTCTCTCCCCATAACCCCTCCTCCCCATCCTTTCTTTGATTGGATCATTTCTGTATGCCGTGCCCTGCAATATACGAACTGCCTTTTACCCACCAGCTTCACGATGAAACTTTCGCGCATTCACTAATTGAATTTTTCAACAACACTAAATTGAACCTCATCAAACTTAACTCCATTTGCCATCAATCCACTGCTTACAGACCCCATATCATCTCAAACAGTGACCACCCATCTTTTTCACACTCACACAAACAATCATGGTTGATGACTCCCGT
The DNA here is from genome assembly GCA_023653785.1 of Ophioderma brevispina. Taxonomy (NCBI): domain Eukaryota; kingdom Metazoa; phylum Echinodermata; class Ophiuroidea; order Amphilepidida; family Ophiodermatidae; genus Ophioderma; species Ophioderma brevispina. Next base: position 24,671 of record JAMKCH010017951.1, read on the forward strand.
TATCACACAGACGACAGCTTCAAACACACTAATAAAACCATCAAGCAACGGACTCATTTTCCAATTCCATTTCAACTGCCGTAGTATCCCAAAGTCATATCTCAACACTCTTTCTCTGTTTAGCATTCTCAGAAACATGGCTAACTAATACAAGGCACCACCTCACTTTAATGGCTTACCGTACATTCCAGAGCACCACTTGGTCAGAGGAAGTAGGAGTTGTCTGTACATAAAAAAATCACCTCTCATACAAAATCGTCGGACCAACACCCAGTCAGAACCAGGGAATTCGACTATTTTCATTGAAATCACCATTAACACCAAACAATTAGGACCCAAAACACAGAATGCGGAGTGATTTACAGACTGCTATGAAACACCAATCCAAAATTTTTAACCCATAGCTTCGAGCAATCCTCACTGAACTAAATAAAACCAACCGTGATGTCTATATGTCGGTGACTTTAATGTCATCTTCTCAAGTTTTTCCATCATCCGCACATTATGACTTTATTAACACAGCCCTTGCAAACTATTATATCCCTTAAAATTGAACAGACCTACAAGAATTACGCATAACCCAGCCATTCGCTCTTTGATAACATTATTCACAAAACTCCACTGACAACAGCGCCACACCAGGGATATTTGTCACTGACACGACAGATCACTTCCCAATATTCCGCATTACATCACTTAAGATAAGCATGACACAAAACAACAATAATAAACGTGACTACAGAGATCACAAACATTCGCACATTTAACCGTATTAGGGACTCAACACTGATCATGGGAACATGTACTAACAGAAAATGACCCAACATAGCGCGATACAACCAACTATTACAACTTATCGAAATTTACAACGAATCATTCCCTTACAAAAGAAGACCCTAACAATCGTAACCATAAGCAAGCCCTGGATGGACAAACAGCAATTTCCAGTCAATCAAAACACAAGCATGTGGCCTCTATAAACATACCTGAAGAAAAACACACCAGAACCACAAACAACAATACATAAACAAGACAAAAAAAAATTAAACTCATATTATCGTATATGCCAAGAAAAAACCACAACACGAACAAGTCAGAAACTCAAAAATGATCTCATCAAAACCGGGACATTCCTCACAACATTCAGTAGGAAGGTATCCCACTAAACAAATCCCTGACCTTCCACTCATAAGAATAAGCAGTGATAACTGACCCGTGGACATAGCTAACGCAGTCAACGACACTTCACTAACATGGGCAAAAAAACAAAAATTACCCACTTCAAATAACCCATTTAACAAACACCTAGTACCAAAAAAGACATTCACCTCAATTTCCTGAATCCAGTTACTGTGCATGAAAGCACCAAAACTTCGCCACCTGTTTAAACCTGGTAAAAAATGCGGGGTAACCGGACAAGATAGATCCGGGATTGCTAACAAATCATATGATAACATAATTTCGCCTCTGATGCACATATTTAAACCAAATTTCACCGGAAACTTTCCCAGTCCACCTCAAATCAGCCAAAGTATCTCCTATTACAAAAACCAAAGATGCACATAACAGTGCCAAATTAACGGCCCATTTATGTCTTCCATCTTTTCAAAACTACTTGAAAAAGTCATGTACACCACGTTTGTCTACATTCTTCAACAAGCACAAACATTCTTGTCGATTGAAACAATACGGTTTTAGGCCCAACGTTTTTCGACTTACATGGCCACTCTTGAAACTAACAACCAACCTCAACTTTGCACTAAAAATAAACTCCACCCCCTGGGGGTATTCCTGGATCTCTCTAAGGCTTTCGACACATTGACCACAACATTCTTATTCATAAGCTTTATCCATTACGGTGTCCGGGGAGTAGCCTTGGAGTGGTTAGGAGTTACCCAACTACCGCTCACATCAGTCTACGGACACTCCACCGCATCATCAATCAAACCAATCCACATTGGCGTCCCGCAGGGCTCAATCCTTGGACCCCCACTTTTCATCATTTACATGAATGGACAATCACCAATATCTTAACACACTAACACTATCTTATTGCAGATGAATTTTTCTTTCAAAACCTAACTTAATGGCACTTTTTAAACAACATGAATCATGAACTCGCAAAAATCACAGACTGGGTTCGGGCTAACAAACTTTCTCTCAATGTTTTAAAAACTAACTACATGCTTTTCTCTACACACAACACAAATCACAACCAAACATTAACAATAGATAACCAGACAATGTCCCAGGTACACTCAACCAAATTTCTTGGCATCACAATCGACGACAAACTAACATGGAATGAACACATCAACTCTGTCACTACCAAAGCGTCTCACGCAATTGGTACAATCTACAGAGTTAAACACCACCTTAGTAGAGCTCGAAATTCCCTATGTGTCGTAAACGAAGGAATTTTGTTATTAGAATAATTAATATTGGAGATCTCCGGAAAAACGTCCTTCCAATCTGCACTATTAAAAATGTTCCTAATTTTACCAGACCATACCTTACGGTACGGTAAACACCAAATATTCAATAATCTTCACGCTTTATTACCTATACCTAACATAAAATTACAATTTGGAAGCAGCAAATGTAAATAAACAGTGGCTAGAAAATAATACTACACATTTTGAAAAAAGGTAGTATTATACGCTGCCCGTTATTATATTTTCCGTAATATTACGTTCTTTTGTAACATCCTTGTTTTTAATGTAAGAATATGAACTATAAAAATCGTTTTACCTATAAAATGTGTTAAATAACGTCGTAAGTAACGTCATTGAAAAAAGCAAAATCTTATTTTCCCTGTCATTTTTTAAAAATAGCTCTCAGTAAAGTCATGTAGTGTAGTGGATAAGGTTTAGGACTTGTAATCTTAAGCCCCTGGTTCGAATCTATGTAAGGTACATGTACGAGTTTTAAATTTATTCATATGATGATTAAGTAATTGGTTACATTAGAATGTGTACATTACCATATAAAACAACGTGTATAAACTGGTTTAAATCTTTATTTCTTCACGTTTTCCCTTTGTTTATTGCCTTTTTTGCCAAATTGTTCGCCTGAAATATATTTTTTTACAACCACGTGGTAACGTCAATGCAACGTTTATATGATGCCATACCTACAACGTGAAAATTTGGTCAGAGGATCGCAATTAATGTTTGAATTATTAATATTGTTTAAACAAGTCAAAAACCAACAATAACGTTGAAGCTGAGATTTTACGCCGTTATTTTACGTTCCCTGCAATGGTTTCGTATTTTTACGCCTCCAGTTATTTTTACGTTCTGCACGTTGTGAGTCCCAGCTGCCAGTCAAATCCCTGTTTTTTACAGGTTTATTTTTAACAGCGTGGAATAACCGTGAAATTGCGCCGTTTACGTGTCTACGCTCATCCATAAGTTGTTCCGTCGGTTTAGGCAAGTCAAAGCGGGGAAACCATTTCTAATTACAAAATCGCTTATTTTATGATAAATACATTTTTTTAGCATTGTCGTTCGCAGGTATAGTGTACTGGACAATTACCAAACCAACTGTGCCAAAATATCAAATCTTGAAAATTGGGGGCGCTCCTCCAAAAATGTGCTGCTATTTAAAATCTAAATGCCTCCTAATTTCAAAATGAACTTAAAGACGTGTAATTATTTTGTGAAAAATTGCACAGTAATTCATATCGGAAGTTAGCAGCAGCAGCACTAAAATGTATAGGAACCACAAAAGTATTTTACGCGGCATTGTTAGCTTGTATTTTGGAGGACACATCACTTGCTAATTAGAGCATCTTCAGCAATGGTGATTTACATGTCTTTAAAGTACGGTGTTAAGAGTGCTATGAACAGCTGTTTGACCTTATGCAAAATGCCTCTTTTATTTTGAGAAGAGATTAGGCAGTGGCGACACCATTTTGACAACTCTTAAGTGGGTATGCAAGAGCTATCATTCCTGTAAAAATCAGAAAACCCCATGCACGAATCTTTCTATACAGTCCTACAAAGGTCATGATGTACATATTATAACGCCCACTATATGCCCAATCTTTATAGAGGTCTGTATAAAATATATTTTAAGAAAATGTTTGACCGCCATGAAATTCCGGGAAATTTGCACATGATATAGTCAGTGAAATAATAATCCAAATAAGGTATCAAAGTTGTGTCGTCGTTGATATTATTGGGTATATTCTAGTTTTGTCATAATGAAAGAGACTTGCAATCAGCTGTGTTGAGTTTTGTAAAGGGCTGTTAGAACACTTTCAAAAAAATTAAAACAAACCAAATTTCAAATTTATGGTCCTTTTTTCTTATTGATTATATTAAACTACAGACATTTTCCACATGTTCAGCAATAATAAAAAAGTTAGGTGTAAGGATGCAGTATATGAAAAATTGTGACATCGTGTTATACGTAGTTTGATGTTGAGACAAACAATATTATCCAATATAGCCACCATGGAAAATGTCCATACAAATCTATGTAATTTGTCATACTTAGCAAACTCCTTTTTCATTCAAATTGTGTACAACAACTGAAATTATTTGCAAATGTGGAATCTATATCTACTTGTTAAGCAGAATTATTATAACAATTATTACTAAATCATGTAACGTACCTGTTCTTTTTCCAATATGCCTAAGATTTTTTTGGTTTGTCATACGCAAACTCAAAATATATGTGTGGTGTGGACCCACTTCTATCCATCTGGTATCCCTGGTTCCATCGTCATGGCATAACAGTTTTCTATTGAAAGTTTAGATTTATTTTTAACATTGAAACAACCACGGTACGATCTCTGGTCTGTGTAACTAATAAAAATAATGCCTTTGGACTTTTTTTTCACTAAAAATTACCATCATGGAATAATGATATATGGAACCAAAAAGATTTCCACCATCCATTTAATCTGTTTACTCCATTCCACCCGCACAAATGAGGCAATCAACCGCGAACCCGTTAATCGTAATCCCTAATAACCCCCTGCTGTATTCGATGATCGGCGAGCACTCATTACTGGAAGAATTTTTGGAAAACTATGTAGTATTTATATTTTATGTGTCTTTGTTGTTTTCGTTTATATTTCGCAGTGTGTGTAGATCGCCGATTCCCCGAAGAGACCTCCGAAATCTTGACGCAATTAAGAAACAACTGCGAACCTCGAATTTTCTCGAGCGAGAAAATTGATAGGATAATCCTCGGAAAGACCACAGGAGAGATAGAATAACCATTCACATAAGGCGGCAGATAATTTGTCCAAAGCAATGGGATCGTTTGGTTTTCCTGGGCCTCTTATTTACCTTTCTTTCCCTGATTAGTTTAATAACTATTGACATAGGCCCCTATTGAAAAATAGTTCTTTTTCCTTATTCAGCGTTATATAAATAATCTAAATGTAAGTTCATTAAGCTGCAGAATGTTACTCACTTTTAAAATGCCATAACCGTAACAGTGACCAAATAAGCCTAAGGGGATTGCCCTCATATTTGGAGTAAATCTAGTCAAATTGTGATTTAACTCGTACCTTCTTTATATTACACTTTTGAACTACGAAATTTAGTCAAAATATGAGGGGAAATCCCCTTTCTTTCATTATAATCTTTCGGGTGTATGACTATACAATATATAACTCTACTTACCAACAGGCTCTAAAGAGGGCACTATTAGTCTATTAGTGCACATGTAATGGCCCATTATATCGTCGTTGGCTTCTGCATAGTTCGAATCAGCATAAAGCTAGTTCTGAGAAAACGGCGTTTGAAAGTTTGACTTACTTATGAATGTGTGTATTACATGAAATAAATGAAATGGCTATTTTAAGTGGGATATGTTAAAGACATGAACGGTTACTAACTAAACTAACTGACTACAGTATAAAAAACCAGAAACACGGTTTTCTTATTCAAAAGCCCCTGAATGTGGTTCGATTGTTTGTCAAAACCCCAATGTTTGATTCGCTGTGCTCTATAGCAGTAGAATACGTATTCGACTGCCGTGAAACCCGTTGATTTCTTAATGTTTGGTATGTGGAATTCCTATAGGCTAAATGTTTTACTATTTTTAAATGATGATGCCACGATGATGCCAACCGATGATAAGAATAAGATGGCGGGTGATAATAAGAAGTGGGCAATAACGATGAAATAAGGAAACTCGAGCTTGACGACGACAATGATGCTACGGATCGATGATGATGATGATGATGATGATGATTGATTTGATATGATTGACGATGACGATGAGACGACTACGACGGCGATGACTATGTCTAATGATGAATGAAGACACAACCGATGACGATGGCCTATTGCATTGTGTTTTATGTTCCAAACCATGGCAAATTTTGTATACAAACGACCTTCCATCAGCGGTTAAAGTGGGAACATTCACCGTTGCATTATCGTTCGTTCTAAACAATTGCGCCGCAGATGACCACGATGACCAACCATTCAGAAATCACACCTTTTTAACAAATTTGGCTCCTTAAAAATTATATCTTTAATTATTCGCCAATATTTTTTAACTCATTTTTTTGCAGAAAAAAACATAAATTTCAAGATAAATACGTTTAGAAGGACATAAACATTGTATGCATGTTTTTAGATAAACAATGCTGAGAAAAAGTTTTTTTTAAAAATGTTAAAACACAAAAAAAAATATTGGCTATAATCTATTTCACATTAACATTGACTCAGAAAATATTTAAAATTACCCGTAATGTTTCATAACTCAAAAGATTTTGGGGGAAAAAGTGGTCTATTTTCAACGTTGCGTTTTTCCTTAAATTTCATTACATCTATATAGTTCCTAGCGTTCCAAGGGTATGTTATGCTTACAATATAACCAACTTGAAAACGCAAATAACAATTAAAATGGGTAATCTACTCATAAATCTAACATAATCTAAACAATTTAGAGGGCACTAACGCTTATAAAACACCTTACCAAAGAAAAATATCATTTGTTCCGTGAAAGGGCACGTTTTTTTAAATGATGTATTATTAGTAATTATTTAGTTTTGTCCGAATATCAAAGCTAACATCAAGTAAAAATCAAACTTTCTGCAATGTGTTACAAGTTCTATTTTTGTAACAACGGTTTTACGACGGTGGGGTGTTACCACCCGAGGAATTCATTATTATATAACGCAATCATTATTTCGTTGTTGATATACACCCTTGATACAAATGGGTCAACCGTTTTCTACTGCTTAAACATAACCCTAGTAGGCGTCACCATGACGATAAAGTTCACACGTTCGCAAAAGTAGCCCTTTTCCATTCCACAGACACCATCAGAGTATAAAATGAAAAAAAATAAAAAATTGGGTTTTTTGCTTTTTTCAAAGTTTTTGAAGTATGAATATTGATTTTCATGCGGGGTTTTGGCCCAATATATGGAAAATTACTAGTTTTAATCAACTTATAATATTTAGAGGCCATACTTGCACATATTTAAAAATGACACTAATAACGTAAATGTTTGCAATATCATTTATAGGCGAATAATGTCCTCAGAGGTCGGAAAAACTAAATACTGGCGCCCCTTATTTTTATTTTTTCCGCCCGAGGATACATTATGAGCCCATAGAATAAACCTTTATTTCTATTCTATTAACTAAAAAATGATTGAATTTTGGTTTGTTGTATAGGTTTTAAGGTTAATAGGCCTTAGGCCTATTTATGTTTATTTTGTAATGCGGATTAATGAAACGAATGATCAGAAAATGCATTAGAGCGTGCTTCTTATTGCAGAATAATGGACAATTAACTGTCTGACCATCAGGACTGCCCTGCATTTTCAATAAGGGTATCGTAGCGGTAAGTAGAACCACTACCCACCAGTCGACTTTTGGGAACGTCTAACCCAGTGAGGGTTGTACAGTTGGTACAAATGTTAAAACTACAAACTTGGATAATTCTTTTTTCACACGACGCAAAGACCGTAGTTTTCAAATAGTACAAGCACCATAATTAAAACACAAAATTAAAATATGAAAAACATGATCAATCCCTCAGTGAAGTATAGACCAGGTAATATCAGCGATTGCCTGAAATCTTGATAGACCTATTATCGATTTTTGATCACTGAAGTAGCAATCTTTGTCCCAAGCGAATACGTCTTCGTTCACATTTATCTGTGTGCTGAGATATTTGGTGACACACAAGGCTATCGCATACGTATTCGATTGTTTGTGAACCCTTTTATTACATACAAATGCGTGTTAGTCGACTGCGGCTATTTGGTTAGGATGCTGTCATTTCACTTTATTTTTGGGTACATTAAAGAGTACATAACTGCAACCAGAATCGACTATTTAACTCAATTTGAGACCAAAAAATCAGATTCGACACTATGCGTTACCACGACATATCAATGTCTTTGTTAATAAACAATCGAATGACGACTTTTTATCAAGTGCGTCGCAGTTTTATTGAATGGTACTTTGGATTTCAATTGAACTGGGGACACTTGTTCATGACATATCAATCAAATATATCAAAACAAATTTATATTAGTATTTTCAAATTATAATCGATACCAAACCTATACATTAACATTATAATTAACACCCAATGTTACCGAGTACTTTCAACGCCAGTGGTAGAAAACCTTTGTAACCTTCAAATTCGGTCACGAATCTTCCAAACAAGCCATCGACCAAAGTAACATTTCGCGATCGGGCGATTGAAGTTTTTCGAGATTATGACTTGCATTCTTAAAATTTGAAACACTTTTATGAAAAATTTATGTGGACAATTGGTGGAATTGAAACGTTTTCTTCATTTGAGCACGCTTTCCATTCAAGATCCTTTGTTTTCCTTGTCAAATTTTAATACAAAGTGATTGTCTGTTTTGCAAAAACTAAAAAACGGTCCTCTGTTTCTATGTCCAAAGGAGAGAATGCACATTGGAGCTGTTTGGGCGTACTCAAAAAGAGTCAATCGATCGCCTCAGGCGGTGGTATTCAACATGTTGAACATACTTGTGCCTGCGGAGGGCGCTAGTAATGACTATGCTTTTGTAGCGGTTTTTTCAAGGTGTCATTGGTCTTCTTACACAAAATATGTGCATGAAGATCGAAAATAGATGATGATGTTCTAACATTTTATTTTGTATTATAATTGATTTAAAAACAAATATTTAATACTCAATGTAAAATATAATACATCAAACTATAAATATACAGTTTAATTGAATGGAAACCTGTAAAAGCTGGATTTTACGGGGTTTTGGTTGGAAGAATTGCTTGCCAGATTTCTTGTAAAATTTATAGCATTTTTATTCTGGTAAACTTTGGTACTTACTCGTATAATTGAAAATTCATACTGAATGTACGATAATGTGTATTCTCGAAAAAATCGATAAAAGCTCCAGTTGTAGTCGTTTTTTATCCGCTGGTAATATTGGGACATAAAATTTACAGTATCTTGCTGTTTCCAATTGGTAGCATCGGCCACATTTTCTCATGTTACACCAAAACATCTTCGTTATTGTAATTGAAAGGAAAAATATTTCCTGTCTCTAAGCGTATCGGGTTGCATTCAATTTTATTGAGATTTCAATGAGTAATCTTTAAAGTTACCATTAATCAGTATTTTAATGAGATGGCTGAAAATGTGAATATAATTATCTATATGTACTCACCCCACCTTACTTTATTGCGCTTATGTATAAACACAGATAATCTATCAATTTAGTGAAATTATTTGGATCAACTAAGTTTCTGGAACCAACATAATATCGTAGGTATGTGGGAAAAATAGGAAAGAAAAGAGGAAAAACGAAAAAGATTTTTATGTTCTTTTGTTTTTATATTTGCATTATTGATCTTAACCCTCCGTCTCTACCTAAGGGGGTGGGGTGGTTAGCACCCCTTCAGGTTTTCCCCGGCTAGCTAAGCCCCCTTTTTGGTGCCGATTATTTAATGTATTGACTATTCGCTCGCTTTTTATCCAAAACAACATCCACCGGGGTATAGGAAAGATAAGTTGATCCCAATGAAAAGGTTAGGAATATCAATCACATTTTCATGATTGGAAATGATTAGTTTTATAGAATGAAGAGCTTTTTAGTGCTAAATAATGTGTTTGGGCCGCTAAAATTGCGAAAATATCAATTTCCACCCTATACTCATTATTTTACGCACTTTCGTCAACATATGAACCCATAGTGACAATCATAATGTGGGATGTTTGTACTATTTTTGGTCAATTTAAATAAGAAACGCTAAGCTATCCTTTGTACCAAATTCACAGAATCGATGTCAGTAAGGGAAATCACAGGGGGTGGTAAACCACCCCACCCCCTTTCGGGAGTTTTGTTTAAAAAATGGATCGGGTATACTAGGGTTATTTGGCTGTAAATTTAATCATGTAGTACTTTTAAACAGGTAAGCCTATCCACTATGAACTAGGAATCAGACCTGGGACCCTCTGATATGAACCCAAATACCTAATAACCACGATACTATGCTACCATAAATGAACATTAAGAACATTGAATTTATGTGTATACATTATTTTCCTTTCAAATTAACATATTGTAAATTAAAATGGACAAATATCATACCAAAACGTGAAAGGGTTTCAACAAGAGGTTTTTGAACTATATAATAAATTGAAGTGAAAATAGGCTACTACATTAGTGCTTGTTTATGTCCTTTCTGGGGTTAAAAATTATCTTGTTGTTATAACTTTGAATTACCAACTTAGCTGATTTGAATATTTTACTTTATTACAACTTCAACAATCAATTAATTTGAAGCAACAGGTGCAAACTGAGTAAATGTTACTATTTTGCACAATTTACATGTATGTTTGTGTTATCACTTCTCAAATGAAATAGGGTATTTGTGAAATTATTCTCATGAAACGTGTAGTTGCATCATTACAAAATAAAAGATCCTTTAACTATTATGTCTAAAAACAATAAAAAAATAATAATAAAATAAAACTCAACCGTGCCGTGCTCATCGCCCGGATCGTCGCTTAGACAGTCAAGATATCTTACAATCTACGTCTGGTAAAGAACACATTCAGCTAAAATGCATATTCTTGTTTATACCACTACTAACATGCATCTTGTATTTACGAAATAACGTGCGCTTCACAGTAAAAAAAATGATCTGAAAAAGACAATACTTGACCGTAATTAAAAATATAGTAAAATACTTTTTATGTCCAATTTTCGAGGCCTATTACGACTAAATTTATCAGAGAGGCTCGTATTTGAACTTTGAATTATATCAACATTGTTATACACTATTATGGATTCTCAATTATAAGTTATTTACAGGAAAAATACTGTAAATCTTATAGGAAAATATTGGGAGCAATTCTGCCAAAAAAAATCCCATAAACCACAGCTTTTATAGTTTCCATTCAAATTCACTTTATATTTTACAGTTTAATGCATATGTTTTACCAAAATTAACTGAATTTTACAGTATATGCACCGTAAAATTTTGGTTGACATTTGTGGATAGGCCTACTAAGGATGTTCGTCAGTGCTTTTTTATCTCTACACATTCACAATCTCTGTA
>JAMKCH010017952.1:0-29272 GCA_023653785.1 Ophioderma brevispina
AGTGTGGGTATGTCAATGCATTTAGGGCATTCGTAGCAGAGGCATCACGTTAGACACTTTTTTCGTACACCTCACTACCTAAATTGATACTCCAGCTTCTCACAACTTCTAAAGACATTTTTGATGAACATATTCTTGTAGACAGCATTAGGTAAAAGGTTGATATCCGTTAGAGAAATTTCTCCTAGTACACAACTTTTGATTATTGACATGCCTGTTAAGTCGCTGATTGACAGCCATATTTGGATGCTTTTATCACTTGAGATATGTCATTTGCATTATTCAAAGAAAACAATATCTGCACGGCTTTGCATGCATATCAAAATTCACATGTAGTGCTCTTGGAGAAACGATGTCTGGATTAAATCCAATAGAGAACTAAGTGTAATACTAGCCAATGAAGGTTAGCATTGTCCACAAATAACTTATTCCATATCATTGGTAACATATAACATTTCAGTTTTCAGGTCCCTTTGGGATACTCTATAAAATCATTGTAACATTATGGGCACAAGGATTATTTACCCTATTCGGTGGTGGTGTGAGGAATTTTCATAACACTCCAGGAGGATATGAGTTGGGTTCAGTTGAAAAATTCCTGGCAATAATAATGTATGAACCCACACATTCAATGCCATTCAGCGGATTATAGTGTGAATTTTCAGATTGTGTCAGTCCATTCAAACAGTTGTCAGCGATTCTGTTCGTCTTGAGAGGTTGCACTGTTCTGGGAACATAAATGCTACTTTTCTGTAGCGTGGATTGAGGCCAGCATTCTTGCGTGGCTTCACCTAAAGATCGATTACCATTCATAATATTTAATCCGTTCATTAATATTGATGAACATAACGAAACATGTGTTGTATGGCATGTATATATGCGTAGAAGTAGGAGAACGTGACTTATTGATCGTCACAGCCTCTTCGAACGAAAGTGATGTCGTTTGGATTGAATTAAACGGATGTAGTGGCAAAATCATCAGATATAGCAAGCAGGCAAAGTCATTTAAGTTCATTTAGTTTAGTAGATTGATGCACTTTTTTCACATAGACTGGACAATCATGATGATTATCACACATTGCATTTACTGATTTAAATCAATAGGGGATCATTAAATTTAAAATTACTGTATATCAATTATACCAAATTTTGGAGCTTCAATCTGCAATAAAGAAACATGTACGCTTAATACTGTATCTACTCCACTATATATTGGGCTTTTAAATGTCGGTATCAACACATTCCTTCCAAGTGAAACCATAACTTCGACAAAATGCATGAATTGACACGAATAAAAAAAAATCAGACTATAATATGTCATGTGCTGACGGGTGTAATAGACAATATATTTAACATGTGTTTGTTAGATTTCTAACAGAATTATACCATATTAGATTATTTTCGTAACTTTTTGGTGCTGTACATTTCCGATACATCACCAAAATTATGCCAGATGAGGTTATGTTATCAGGTTAAGTCGCTTTGAGATTTAATCCTAACCCTGACGTCTCCCGGGAGGAACTGAAGGACTGAGAGAAGAGGGGAACAAGAAAAGTCGCAAATTCGGGTGGGATTCGAACCCAGGCCCCTTCGGGCCCCAGCCCCATGTGACCCGGGATAGCACGCTACGGCGGTATCGCTGGCCCGGCCAGCAATTTCGTGCCCATATGAGTCTTGGTTTGATGACGTCATCGCTACTTTCTGTGCATTTTTCTCAATTACCATAGTGAGTTTTGGTGAGATTTAGTTGTGATAGGGAAAGAAGCTATTTACTGACAATTTGGGAAATGTATGTAATTTGACTGGTTTATGCATGTACGTCCGGTATAAATGTGTAATATTAAGTGTTTGAGGTTCATACGTCCGCGTCTACCGGAGCTTGTTTAAATATCTCACGGCTGTCAAAGAATGAGTTACGATAAGGTATGGTTCCTTTTTCTCAGAACGAAGAGCATATGAATACCAAAGGTGCTATGAGGACGCCGAACTACAGTCGATTGACAAAAGAGCATGCTATAAAGGGTCGTAGATAGATGAGCTATATATTCTTTAATAGAGAATCGCGGCAGCATCTAAAGGCAAACACAGAAAGTGCTGAAAAAAAGTAAAAATCGTATATCCGAGCAGAAGATGTCTCCTTTGATGTTGCGAATTCCGAGGTCTGCATAGTTTTATTTGCTTGGTTCAGGTCGGGGATTTGATCAAAAACACTTGACAGCGTAGTGGGCAGACGGCAAGTGACTATGAGTTGAAATTTGAACTACAAATTCTTGCTTCCAAGTTTAATAGATCCAGAGTGTGGCCCCCGATGTGAGTTGGGCCAACAACTTGTTGTTTCAAGTCATGCTGATAGAGCCTCACGGTCATTAGTAACGTCACCCTTGTACATGAATTTTACCTGTTAGGAGCGCTGGCGACTAACCAACTGTCAATGGAAGCTAGAAGGAGAAGAATGAATCTACAAACATTGATGAGGTGGTCAACTTATTGTTATAATAATAAGTTGGATGGAAGTAGAAGTAGAAGATGATGATATTGTGACATTCAGATCGTCGTCGGTTCGCATACTGTCGAATCAGCTAATGCTAGTGCTGAGGAAAATGGGCGTTTGAAAGTTGAGCTACTTATGGATGAGTTGTAATTATATGAAAAAGTAAATGGCTATTTTAAGTGGTGTATGTAGAGACATTGAATGGTTATTAACTGCCGACAGATTAAAATAACAAGAAAACAAACTGTTTCTTATCAAAATGCACGGAATGTGATTTGACAGTTGTCAAAACCCAAATGTTTATGCCCGCTGGTTCTAAGGAGTCGAATACGTATTCGACTGCATGAAACCGTGATTTCTAGGTTGGTATGGTGAGATGCTATAGCTACGGGTTTTAATAGTTTTAAAAATGATGATGCCGATGATGCCACGATGATAAGAATAACGTGGGGTGATATGGTGGCAATAACGATGAATTAAGGAAACATCGAGCTCGACCACGACAATGATGCTACTGATCGATGATGATGATGATGATGAGGATCGATGATGAAGATTGAGATGATTAATTGATGATGATGATGATGATGATGGATCGCTGATCGATGATCGATTGATGAGCGAGATATGATGATGAGCTGATGATGGTGGGTGGCAATAACGATGAAATAAGGAAAACAGCGAGCTTGACGACGACAATGAGCCTACTGATCGATTGATGATGATGCTTGATGATGTGATATCGATTGCATCGATGATGATCGATGATGTCGAAAGATGATGATTGATTGATCGATGATGATGATGATGATGATGATGAGGATACGAGATCGATGATGATGATGATGTGATGATGATGAATATCAGATCGATTGATGATCGATGATGGATCGATGATGGATGATTTTGCTGCTCTTTCCGATGATGCTGATGATGATGATAGCGATGATCGATATGATGATGATGATGCTGATACGATGCCCTCGATGATGATCGTGATTGCTTGATGATGAGGATGATCGATGATCGATGATGATCGTGATGATGATGATTGATGATGATGATGATTGATTGATATCGATGATCGATGATGATCGATGCTGATCGATGATGCTGATGATGATGATATGATGATATGAGGATCGATGATCGATGATGATGATGATGATGATGATGATGATGATGAATGATGATATACGATGATTGATGATGATGATGAATGATGAATGGATGATATCGATTGATCGATGATGATCGATGATGATCGATGATGATGATGATGATGAGCGGATGATATGATGATGATGATGATGGATAATCGATGATCGATGATGATGTGATGATGATGATGATGATGATGATGATGAGATCGATGATCGATGATGATCGAGATGATGATGATGATAGATGACGATCGATGATGATGATGATTGCTGATGATGATCGATGATCGATGATGATCGATGATGATGATGATGATGATGAGATGATGATGTTGATGAGTGATATCGATGATCGATGCTCGATGATCGTGATGATGATGATGATGATGATATCCTGATCATGATCATGATGATGAGGGGGGGTTGATCTCATGATGATGATGATCATGATAATGTTGATGACGAGACGCGACATGAGGACGACAACGGACGATGACGCTTTAGTATAATGAGATGAAGACGGAAGCCGATGGACATGTCTAATGCATGTTGTTTCTGTTACCATGGAGTGAAGCCTCCATGATGTTACAAACATGCAAATTTGTATTACAAAACGACTTACAATAAGCGTTAAACCTGGGGAAACATTCATGTTGCAGTATCGTCGTTCGTTGTAAAAGTAAATATAGCGCAGACTGACCAAGATGACCAACGAATTCAGAAAATTACAACCTCTTACAAAATTGCTCCTAAAATTAATATCTTTAATTAGTCGGCAATATGTTTTAACTCATACTAGATACACGCTTATGCCAATAAGGGACTAAACTCTAAGCATAGCCTAAAACGATGGGAATATTTCGTTTTCTTGCTCTTGCAACGGTGAATTGGGTTTTGGGACTTGTCATCTGAGTGGGACAGTGGGTTATAATAGATTCATGGATTAATCCGTGTTGATATAATCAGAAAACTTTTTAACATTAACTAATGGCATGGTATTGTACGTTCTCACAAACACAAGTGTTGTAATGTGTGTAAATCCATTGGAATGGAGGAAAAAGTTGGTGCTTACAAAACCTGCCATATCTAGCGTAGAAAACAACAACAGATCTATGATATAGTGATTGCATTAAGGTCAAGTCAGCTTTAATCCTTGACACATTTTTTTTTTTGATTCACGTAGTATTGAAAAGATAGCAAAGGGGCCAATTAGTTATGTTTATACGACAAGAAAATATTACAAGCAATGTAGTTGTGATACTATACTTGGATGCACAACAGATATGCAGTGTGCGGCAAATCGTGATCAGCGCACACAAAGAAATATTAAAAAGAAATCCCCATCAATTTAGTGAGGAATACTTTGGAAGAACAACAGTGTGCAGTGTGCTGCAAATCGTGATCAGCGCACACAAAAAAGACTTATTGAAATTAAAAAAATGTGCACGATTTTAGTTTACCACGGCCCCAATGGTTAATCAGGGGTAGGTGACGTAGATATCTGCTGACCCAGGCAATGGTCACCATCCAAGGAAGGCTTGTGAGTCATTTCAGATACCGGAAGATATATGGCTGATTTACTTAAAATAGGCAATAAATCTTACCACAACTACTCAAACCCACTTGTATAAACATGTGTTTTTTACCTACCGGTACTCAAAATGGCTATATTGACATGGTCTATCATACCCAAATATAAACATTTTATCCAAGGAAAGTTTGAACTGCTGTGATCTCTATATATATTATATGCCAATAATGTTTAATGGAAGCGCAGTTTGCAGAAGTTCATCGTTTGACAACGGTGTTCTATAGAATCCGTCGTTTAGGCAGGCCTCGGTAAATGATTGGTATAGATATAAACAATATTTGGCTACAAGTGTGGGTATATTTAAATGCATTAGGGCATCAGTAGCATTTTGACGAGTGACACCTACTCCATGTGGCATCACAAGACAATATTTCGTTACACCTCGCTACCTAAACTCATACCTCAATTTCTCACAACTTTTAAAGGAGTTTTGATGATACTAGGCCAGCTTAGGTAAAGTTTAATATCCGTACAGAAATTTTCTCATAGCCACACTTCAAGATTTGACATGTCTGTTAAGCCGCTGATTACGCCAGTTTGGATTGCTTGATTCACTCGAGATATGTCATTTGAATTATTCAAAAAAGATAACAATATCTACCGGCTTTGCACTGCATATCAAAATGCATATGTAGTGTTTCGGAGAACGATGTCGGATTTCATCCAGTTGAAAAGTATTAGTGTAATACTAGACAATGAAGGTTAGCATTGTCCACAAATAACTTATTCCATATCTTGTAACATATAAGATGTCAGGTTTTCAGTGCCCCGTTGGGACACTCTATAAAAATAATTGTACACTATGTGGGCACAAGGATTATTTCCCATTAGCATTGTCCAACCAAATAGCTGGTCTATATAATTTTCAGTTTCCAGGCGCCTTTTGGGAAACTCTGTAATTCTTTTGAAACATTTAATAACATTATTGGCACAAGGATTATCTTTCCCTCTTCCGAGTAAGGAATTTCCATAACAACCTCCGGAGGGGATAATAGTGGATTCAGTTGACATCTTGGGCGAAAAATGTATAAAAAACCACCCCACATCAATGAAAATCCCGAATTAATGGGTCATATGTTGTGTTAGTAGTCACTGGTGCTAACGGTGTTGTAATAAAACAACAGTTTACGTTTGTTTGTTAGATTTCCAACAGAATGAAATGAATTATAAGGTTGTTTTCGTAGCGTTTGTGCTGCAGTACATTTGCGATACATCACAGAAATTATGCCAGATGAGGTTATGAAATGTTATGAGGTTAAGTCGCTTTAAAAATTAAAGGATATTACGAACGGTTTTGGAATTTAAATTTAACTGGATTTGCAATGCCGTTATAATGGAATAATAAGTGTTTGAAGTTTCAATGCCCGCGTAGGAGCTGTTAAAATATTGTCACGGCTGATGTCAAAGTGCGTGCAACGGTCTTCTTCGGTAATTTAATCCATGGGGATAAAAAATTAAGGGAAAAATGCACTTAGGGATAAGGCATGGTTTTCTGAGCTAAGACGAACTGAAACTGGGGATCATTTGCGCAAAGGGACAAAAATGGCGGATTGGATGCTTATTTCGTCCACTTAACTCTCGTTTACGGAAGGGGTGGGGTTTACCACCCCCTTCAGGTTTTGTCCCCGGCTTCGAGTTGCTAAAACCTCCTTTTGGTTCCAAATTATTTAAAGGAGGTTTTAGCAACTCAAATGTGACCAGGGGTTTCACTCCGTGGTGCCCAAGGGGGAGGGGGGGGGGGGGGCTGGGGACCCACCCGCAAGGAAACCACTTTCCCAAGGGAATCTTTTTACGAAATTTATACCAACCAGTGAAGGGTCATAAGACAAACCCAAATCAGCAATAAAAATGAAATTTGGTTATTTGGGATGAAAATTAGGTGCAAAACATTGTTTCAAAACACCGCGAAAAAGGGGCAAAAAGACGGAAAATTCAAATGAGCCCTGCGCGTACATCAACACATTTGAAAACTTATTTGATGTTAATATCTACCTAGAAGACCCAAATATTACATATATTTAGTTTTTAGGAATCCTCTATTTTTACGGTGTTGCAAAATACATGTCATTTTCCCATAGACTTTTGACAGTACGTTTTAGCACGGTCCACCATGGAAAGTGTAGTTTCAGCACATAAGGTTTACTTATTTTAAGTTAGTATTTAATTGTTTATATATGAATGTGAACAATATCAGAAAAAAAGAGAGAAATACTTTGGTTCTTGATTGGTTTTGTTTAAATATTCTCAGGTGACTTCCGTTAGGGCCCAAGAGGGGGGTTCCATGGGCCCTCACCAATTACTCATTAACGGCTTGGCGATTTAAATTTTTTTTGGTATCAAAAAGAAGGAGCATTTTAAAAGTAGACAATTACAAAAAAAAATCAGCCCAAAAATCTGACGCTTAAAGCGGCCAGCGCGGAAAACAAATGTTGTGGGGTCCCTAGGAACCCCCCACCCCCCCCTAGTCACTTAAGGTTAATGTGATGAAAAGATCATAGTTTTATTCTCTACTAACTAATTTAATTCAGTTGACATCTTGTAATACTCAAGCGAAGTGAGATACATCTCAATTGCACGATACTTTCCCCTCATTTTATGAGAGCACGACGTCGTTCACAAGGACTCTATGTGGGTTAAGGATGTGTGACATTAATGATGGCAAATTACAGAAGTATAGAGAAACCAGGGCAACAAAAATACTCTTGAGGATGAACACAGCCGCTTCTTGCAGAGTCTTCGAGTTTGTGTCGGTTTTGAAATGAGACCCATAAATCTGTTTAGAAAATATTTTCAGCACTTAAGTAGATAAGGTCATTTTACAAACCTTACATACATAGTTACAGTCTTGTGTTTATCGGATAGGAAGTTTTCGAATGAAAACTATAAATTGACACGCGATGAAATCTATATGATAAATAATACTCTGTTCTGTTCGTTTTTCCCATGTATCTTTATATTTCCATACTGATCTACATCACTTGGCTATTAGCAACAAAGACATCCGCTTGACTGAGCTCGTCAGGGTATCTTTGCTTTGCTAGGACGAAGAAGAGCCGATTGCGTAGGCTCAAGAATCCAGGCCCGTAAGAAAGAATTTATGTGTGGTGTGGGGGGGGGGGGAGTGCGGACGGGGGTGCGGATTTGCCAGAAAGTGGACCTTTTGACTTACCAGCAAACCATTTTTTCGCCTCGCTGCGCTCGCCGGTTGACAAATTATTTTTTTAACCGTCGTCTCCTAATGCTGCAGAACGGGGGGTCTTAACATCAAAAGCGGACCTTCAAAATGACAAAGCGGACCTCAAACATCATTAAGGACCTTATGCCCCCCACCACCTGCCTACGGCCCTGCAAGAATCTATACCAATGACCAACCTAGGAGTGCAGAAAACTTATTTTGTCTATTGCAGACGATTTAACGGAATAGCGCCCAAAATGCAGGGACTATAATAGGTGTGAAACATTAGAGAGAGACTTCCAAAGCTTTGGATGAACTCACCCATTATGAGAAAAACACCTGCGTGCTATACATCCGTCCAAGACACGGGTGTGTGCTTTCCATTACGCAACCGCGAAGCCAAATGCCGGGGTCATATAATACGTGTCCGTGTGAACTGAGTGTCCTACCACCCAGTCGTCTATTGTGTTCTCCATTGCGTGCTGTACGCTATCGGCAAGCCATAAGGCCATAAACGTATTTGCCGCAACGCGTTGCGAGAAAGTAGCAACGCCTTGCGACATTAACAACGCGTGCGGTGTCGCGCCAATTTTAAAATGATTCAATCTGTGACGTATTTCAAAAAATGACCCCAACAAGGGCGTTGCAAAGGTATCTAGCAACGCGTTGTGGAACTCACAACGCGTTGCCAAAGCCTTCACAACGCGTTGCAAGCTTCAAACGCGTTGCAAGCTCACAACGCGTTGCGAAGGTCCCAAAGCCATAAGGGTCAGAAAGGGGTTGCCGCCGCAACGCCGTTGTGAGAAAGTAGCAAACGCGTTGCGACATTTCGGCAAAGCATTGCGGCGTGTCGGCCATCAAAAATCATGCATTTCTGTGACGTTATTTCAAAAAATAGATCACAACGCGTGGCGGCAAATATGTTATGACAACTGATGGCACATTGCACAACGCGTTGCAAAACCTTCACAAACGCGTGCGAGCTTCACAACACGTGAAATACGTCACAGAAAGAAATTCATGATTTTGATTGGCTGACACCGCAACTCGTTGCGAAATGTCGCGACGCGATGCTGAAAAGGTCGCAACGCATTGCAGCAATTACGTTATGGCCTTTATGGCTTGCGATAACGGATCATTTGTTTTCCAGCATTTGTACCCAAATGGCCTCGTCTACAAGGTCACGGTTTAGTTCGTACATGTTGCTATGGTAGCTAGGGACACTCTCTCAGGGGGACACTCAGTTCTTTACACCGGATCAACGTAAAATGGTCTGGAACACCCCTGGAGGAACGTGATAATCATGACCCACATCGAAGAAACAAAGAGTAAATGTTCACGCATAACATCTTCAACAAACTCATTGGGCACAAGATGGCGTGTTTGCCCATACCTAAGATCGAAGGCACTTGCCCTGTGCTACAAATGTGCAGAGTATTGCTTGCCCTTTATAGGAAAGATCAACCCAAGCAAAGAAGCTTGATACAGCGTTAAATGCCTCCTTCCGGCTCATCATAGGATGCCTTCGCTCAACTCCAACGGACAACTTTTAACATCCATAGCCAGAAATTGCTCCACCAGACGTACTGCCAAAGTACTAATGTGAAGCCCCTATGCCCGGACAGAGATAGCTTTATCGCCTTAAATCAAGAGATATTTGAAGCAAAGTCCAACCGCTTGAAAAAGTCTCTAAGGTGTCTAGGAGAATCGCTTTATGGGAAAGAATACTTGCGATCAACCAAGGAACATCTATTGGTTATGAAACTGGGGAGCATATTCGACCTGCAGGCTGCAGCCAGCTGACTCCTCGTGGGACTGTATGGTCAAAAAGCGGCCAATCCAAGACTCATTGCAAAAAGTGGGGTACCTGGAAGCAGATCAGGAAGTACTGTGGTTGTGGAACAGCGTTCACCGGACAATCGAACATTCTCTTTGGTCTGCACAATGTTTGAGAACGAATCACAGCGAGAAGGCCTTGCACAATTAGGTGAAGCAGCCAGACATTGTATCCACTTCTTTCTGGATCTATTTTGAGAATCACTGTGTTATGCCACGATAAGAAGAAAAGAAGCAAAAAACCGTTCTTAAAAGTGTATAAGGCGGTGGGGGGTGTTCGTTGGACCCCACATTTTGTGTTCATGGCATCTTATAACGATAAATTATATATTTTGTGCCTACATTTTATGTAATTGCCTAAATATCAGTTGGGCAGAAAAAATCAAATCAATCGTTAATGAGTTAATTTGAGGGTTCCCGTTGACCCCCCCCCCCCCCCCCCCCCCCCCCTTGGGAAATCACGGAAGTCGTCTGAGAATATACCCTCGTCTACCTGAGCCAGTTTTGTAACAAAATGCCGAAGGGGGGGTGGTTACCACCCCCGGTGAGTTTCGTTACTGAACAACGATTCCTGTAAATTTGGTACAAAGGATAGCTTAGAGGTTTCTCTTCCATTTGTACCAAACTAAAGTACGAACATCCCCATTATGACGTCACCTGACGTCATATGTGAGGAAATACGAAAATACTGAATATAGGGTGGAAAATTGATATTCGCCAAGTTTTAGGCGAATCAAACACCCTATTATAGCTCTAAAATGATGGCAGTATATTAAAACTAGTCATTTCCCTCAAGTAGCGTCAAAAACCGCATGAAAATCTGATTTCCTAACATTTTTGGACGAAAAATTGAATTTTTCACTGTGTGACGTATGAGTAAATGGCAGTTTTGCTGACATGAAACTTTATGACGTCATTGTGACGTAATGCTAGCATGTTGGTACTCATTTTTGGTATCAATGGAAAGAGGAGTACCATAGCTATCTATTGGTACCCAAAATCAAGTTTCTGTGATGGTCCTGTGTTGGGTTAGGCCATGTGGGTACTTCTCTTCGAGAGGGGGGGGGGCCCCCCCTATCGATCACTTTGGGATTCAACCGGTATCTTACATATAACCCCGGTGGATGTTTGGTTTTGGAGTAAAAGGGCAGGAACAGACAATTGAACAATTACATTAAATAATTTGGCACCAAAAAAAGGGGGTTTTAGCAAGCCGGGAAAAAAAAACCTGAAGGGGGGTGGTAACCAACCCCAACACCTTCGGTAGACGAGGGTTAAGCATGGAGATTTCCTCAAAATGTATTCTTTTTAACATGATGCACAACAGTTACATGGAAAAAGTAAAATTGAACTAACCGACTGAAGACTTCATTTTGCTTGATCACATAACATTTGTGTTCCCATTAAATCGTACCTTTTGAGTTACTTTTTTTTAATTTCTATTTCAGCACTGTAAATGATGTTTTGACCGCCATCGTTTGAATATGTACAAACCTTTTGTGTGGTCGTTTGGCTGTGGGACCCCATTAATGACCAGATTTGGGTAAACCAATAACGAACAAAGAAATAGCAAACTCTACCAAAATGACTGACCCCCAAAACCCTCTTCTTATAGCTTAAATTTAGTCCGTTGTTTAATTGCATCATAACTATTGATATGTAAGTCATTTTATTAGAACAATCGTAATTTGTAATCACATGGATAACTTGTTTCATCTTTAATCTGTATTAAAGCGCACCTCCCCAGATACACCAGAGACATTTATCTATAAACATTGTTGATTGAGTGATTTTATATTCTATTGTAAGGGGGGTCAAAAAACAAAATCGAAATTATTCAAATGCGTATTGGCGCGTGTAGTACAAACGGTAACATGACAAAACCTCATCTAACATTTTCGAGAGACATTAAAAACTGAATATTTTCTGGAATGCTTGCGCAAGGAAAGTTTTCCTTTCTAAATATATTTAGATATTATTTTCAACAGATTCTAAAAAACTGCATATGATTTATATCATATTTGTTGAATTCACAACTAGAACCCGATGTGACCAAAATCCACATATTAGGGTTTTAGCAATGGGGTCCACTTTTTACCTATGATGTTTCGGATTGCATCTGGCTTACATATGAGGTGTTTCCACCCAGCGACGATAGTAACATTTTGGAAACACTAAAAAAACTGGATCAATCTGTGATGCTTTGACTACAAGAAAGGTGTTCCTTTTATTTAGATAATTATTTACTCCAAATTCAGAAATACCACTGCCATATGATTTACATCATATTTGGATGAAATTCAAACTAGAACCCGATGTGACCACAATGCACATATGATGTTTTAGCACAGGGTCAACTTTTTATTATGGTGTTTAGCATTTGATCTCTGGAGTTACATAGGAGATTTTCCTGCCAGTGACGAGGGAAAAACTTCGGGATCCGATCTATGTTATTCGCAGTAGAAAACAATAGATTTAATTGTATCTGCACTGTATTTTGGAAGCTGTGTATGGAGATGAAAAACAAACACCGTATCACGTTCTAATCAGTTAAAAGGTGTGATATGGATGGTGTATTTTTTTGTATAAAAGCAGTATATTATTTATTTGCAAAACTTGTATTCGCTGCCGTGCAAATTTAATGAGTCTTTGCAATCTCATTTGTCCCTTTGGAACTTGAAATTCAATTCCTTAATGTGATGTTATTGTTAAAAAAGGCGACGATTTCTTAAAAGGACGATCAATTAGAATATTGGTCATTTCATTCGGATATTTTGTGTGAGGATATAGGCGTGTGGATCACAAAAATATCATCCGTACCTGTGCCACGTGCGACATTTGAGTAGACTGTCCCACAGCCTCGGCTCTGTCTTCGAATTCAGGCACAGTAAGTTTCAAGATGATAAATCCTAAATTGTATTTATTTCTTTGGAATTGACTTTTACAAACAGTCGCCCTCAACCAACACGGGCATCCAAATTACAAATAAATCAACAACTAAAATCCCACAAACAATAAGGATCATGGACCTTCCCTGTAGGATCCTTGGACATCGGCATTGCGCCCTCATACGAACCAAACGTATCCAAGGATTGACACAATTAAAAATACCAATCTGTGGGATTTGGTTGAAGCAGAAGATTGTAGTCTCATGACCAGTCGTTAGACCACAGACTTGAGGAGGTCTACTTTGAGGAGTTCGCGCAAAACAAGTAAAAGCATTCCTATTCTCACGACGGTATTGTCATGATTTTTTTTGAATGAAGAACAACTGAAATCGATGTAAGCTTTGATGAGAAATCGAACCAGGAGAACGCCATTCTAAAAAAAAATTAACGCGAAATAGAAATAAATTGTACAAATTATCGTGCACACTATTAAAATGGACTTGGCTGTATAAATCCATCACTCTATTCCCTCTCTCTTCTCCACATATTTATAATACATGTTTAGAGGATCATCATTGCCAAAATGGTTATACAATTGTTTAATTAAAGTGTCACTTTTGCATTACATTTCTCCCAAATTCGCTTGTGATTGCGGTTGTTAAAGACACTTATGAGTGATCTAATCCCAAGGAGTTAAAAGATTCGAAATTTGCAGAATAGCTTAAAGGGAAAGATAAGTCTGCAGATTCCCAATAAGGTTATGTTCCAACTGAAAAATGACGGAGAAGAAGAAAAATGCAGTGTTCAAAGATATGAGTCTCCATTCAATTACGTGTTGTTAAGTGTCCGGTAGGGACAGCAATGACTGAAAGTCAGTGTTGTCGTTACCGGAGTGCTTCGGTCTTGCCATTGTAGGGTATGTTGGGATACCTATCCTTGTTGCAAACATGTAAAAATCTGACTTTTTCTGATTGTTTCGATTTTCTGATTTAGCAAATCACTGATAGTGCCTTTAAACCAACGGGAAAAGCTTTGTGTTAAATGTTAAATGGAAATTAATAATCGTGTCCATAGGCGTTGGATTATCACCAATATCCCATCGTCCAAAATACCGGATAATATACCTCATAGATGTACTTCCTTGATGCTTCCTGTAGCCATTATCCCCTTTTGATGGGATTAATTAAACTGAAAAGCCTTAGGCTATTTAGTTTCACAAACATGCTTTTAATGCATTCCAATGTATCGTAAAAGGGATTTCGGTTTGTGTGTCAGAATTCCTTAGCCGGAAAACCCGAGCGATACAAAAACAAACCAACAACTTCGCTGATGTAACATTGTAATTGTTTCATATCGTTAAATATTACGCATGTGTGAGCATGTTTTAAAAATATACTACTTAAATTTCTCTTTGGTGTCTTTGCTAACTTGTTTCTATATAGATTGTGCTCTGCTTTGTTTGCAAATGAAATCTGAACACGGGAAAAAATATATAAATACCCATATGTTTGATGTGGACAGAGAGTTCACGAAGTATAATCTGTGGCTACTTCGGTTTTGGCCGAAATCCGAGAATACAATCTACGATAATTACTAGTTTATGTCGACCACTGTGCGTATCATGCGTGATTCGCGGTACTATAGTAGGCCATCAGTCAAAATAGAGTAAATGACGCCTTAACCCAAAACTAATTGCAAAATAATCATCTTCTCCAGAATTGTATTGAGAAAACCTTTAAAAACAGCATTTCAAAAGTTTACCAAAATCAAAGGAGTGGAACATATATTTTTAAGGGGGTAAGGTTTATACAGGGGTCAAAATATGAAGAGGATCAAAACGCGCCGAAAAGTATGCCAACATATTCGTCACCTTTCCAGGTTTAAAAAGGTATAGTTTGCGAAAAAATAGGTTCAAGGTCACAATGGGGGTAAAAAATAGTGTCAGATTGTTCGTCTAATGGTACAGAAGCCAAAATATACTGGTTGCATCATAAATTGTATTCATTGCATAATTGGAACACAAAATGTGACTGGGGCTATATACAGGGTCTATGGGAGGTTACGAGTCATGTCACTGTAATTCTGATATAGAAGGTTCAAACAAAGCATCTATTTACATTTACTTATCTTGTTGGACCAATTGAACAATTTACAACCAGTTTGATCAAAATAGGACCATTCTATAAATTTAACCCCAGGATGAAGGATGAAATTGAACTGTTATGTGCCTATTGTACTGAAACTACAACTCATAGACAGGGCAAACTATGATATCTGGTGAGCTTGTGTGAAGAACATAAACTTCGTCCGGAACAGATAAAATTTCCACAACCTACGCAGCATCCAGCGGGGGCAACGCACCGGCAGGATCAGGAGACGCTACTAGCCATAGGCCAAATGAAGATCAATAAGGCCGCCGGACTTGATAGTGCAATTACATCTGAAGCACTCCAGAATGGTGGTGATCCAATGGCTAAGTTATTTCATGGCTTTTGTACTGAAGTATTCACCACTCTCACTCCACCCAGCCAATGGACCACTCGCATCATTGTTCCTCTACCCAAGAAGGGATACCATAGTCTTATGACCAACTATCGAGGAATATCTCTTCGGTCAATTACAGCCAAGGTTTACAACAAGATCCTTCTAAACAGAATCAGAGATCATGTGGACCCCATCTTAAGAAGGAATCAGGCTTGATTTCGTTGTGCCCAGCAGATCCATATCCTCAGAAGAATCATGGAAGGTTTCCAAGACTACCCGCTTCCTCTTACAGTCACCTTTATAGAACTTTAAGAGGCCTTTGATTCCATCACTAAGAGTTATGTTGTGCTGGAAAATGCTCATTATTGAATACCGGAAGCAGTAGCGAATGCCATAAGTGCACTATACAACAACTATAAAAGTGCAGAAACATTTCGGATCCTTTCTAAGTCACCACCGGAGCTCTTCAGGGTGATTTTAGCTCCATTCCTTTTCATCATATTAGTAGGCTTTCTACTGAAGAAGACCGCATCAGATTGTGACTCTGGAATTGTAACACACCCTCGCCGCTCCAGACGATACCCAGTCAAAGTATTGAATGACATGGATTTTGCTGATGATATTGACATGCTGGAATCCACTCTTCCGAGGGCACAGACCCAGCTGACCAATACTGCAGCGGCAGCAGAAAATCTTGGCCTCATAATAAGCGTATCCAAGACAGAGTACATGACTGCAAATTGTCATCCTCTTCCAACACTTCAAGTCTATGGTGAATCCATCAACCATGTGACAGATTTAAACTATCTTGGCTCCAAAATGGCATCTGCTGCAAGCGACCTAAAAAGACGCCAAGCATTAGCATGGAGTGCCTTCTAGAAGCTAGAACGTCTGTGGAAAAACCCCCAATTATCCATCTCTGCAAAAGTTAAGTTATTCAACACTACCTGTGTGACCATCCTACTATATGACTGTGAATCCTGGGTGCTATCACAAGACGTGGAAAGCAAAATCAACGCATTTGCTACCTCTTGCTATAGGATTATGCTGGACATAAAACGGAAAGACCGTGTCTCAAACACCATCTTATATTCAATGACTTACACTGAGCCTCTTATCCACCTTATAAGACATCGCCAGCTGAGTTTCATTGGACACATCCTTCGTCTGCCAGAGGAAGAGCCTGCTAGAAGATACGCTCTCTACATACCACCTCATTTATTATGGCAAAATAAGAATAAAACAAAAACATATCAACGGCGACACACTTTTGACGACTAAGTTCGAGTATTTATGGCATGAACTACATCCTGTGTAAATTTGATGAAATTTCATTGCGGGCAAATACGATTTTTCATAAAAAATCTAGTTTTACACGTCTTTCTATGGGAAATATGCATATAGAGAGCGCTATAACATACAAATTATAACCTTTGAAGGCATATAGGGCAAGATTCCCGCAATGGATTTTTCTGATTTTTGCGGAGGTAATAGGTCTTGCATGTCCCTACTTATATCAGTTGTCAAAATTGTGTCGCCATTGCTTAAAATTGCTCTAAAAATAAAAGAGACAATTTGCACGGGGTCAAACAGCTGTGGGCAAAAGGAGACCTGGGCGTCCACGCAGCCTACATCCAACGTGTGCTAGGGTATGATAAAGGTATGATACAAGCTGAGCAGATAGCCGCACTTGCCAAAGATAGATGTGCATGGATAAATCTTGTAATCGCCTGCTCCACAGCCGAAGGATGATGATGATCTTAAAGATGTAAAAGCCAGTGGTAATGGTAAGTTTTATTTGAAACACTTTTTTTTCTCAAGATATGGCATATTCGACAAATATAGCCATTACTTTAAACCTTAAAAGGTTGTCACCGATGTTTGTTCTTTCTTATGGTATGATTCATTCAACTCCTCCATAAACTTGTACATGTATCAAGTTACTTTATTTTTCAAATGATTGATATGAACGATGAGGACGTAGGCAAGTTAAGAGGGCATCGATGGTAAATTGTGACTAAATTTTGTGGAGTTGAATAGGGTCACATTTATTCTGTAGTCAATAAATAGCCAGGTTTTCTTCTGGACAATGATTTCCTTCGCTGAACGCCGTTCATGTTAATGTGAATCCATGGACAGAGCGCAAAACCGACTGCTTGATTAAAGATGAATGATTTTTGCAGCAAATTAAAGATAATGAACTCAGCTTTCAAATGATATCGCATACATTATAATACGTTACTTAAAAAATTCAAAATGGCGGGCACAATCAGGGTCGATCTTTTTTACTCACCCTGTACAATTTTGCTCCAACCTGCTTCGATTCTCGTGTAATAGGACTGATTTCCACAAACAGTATAGAGTCAATGAGTTGCTTACTGACAATGTAGGATTCTGAATCATTTATACATGGCAAATATGAACATACGCGGTTCAAAAAGAATAAGTTCCCGCCCCCTAAAATTGTAGGGGATTTCCTTGCATAACGTCACTTAGAACTGGATGATTTGAACATTTTAAAACGTTTTGAAAAGGGGAAACATTTGGCTCTACCAAAAAAGTCGTTGCTTTTCAAAAAAACACCTTTTGGCTTCAAAGCACAGTCCCTTTTTTCAAAATGCTGTTGTAGGCAAAGTGGCACTGTACCGTATATTCAAAGGTCTAAAGTCCAAGAAAGTGTCAATTTACAACACCGATTTCATTTGCTTTCTTTGTATCATTGCGGTCTTAAGTAAATAAGCATAAACATTGACGACAAAACCAATCCCATTAAAGATTGAAACGAGAACAGTTTATTGGAGATAAAGCATCTTTGAACTGATTCAATGGCCAGATATGAGATTCATAACCATTCACCGCCGCTATCTGCAACTATAGGGACAGTATTTTATTGGTTTGCGAATGCCGCAGCATTTATTCAATCTCAATGAACAGACAACTTCTAAAATAATAATAATAAATTCTCAAATAGAACCGACAACTATAAAATAATAATAGTAAATAAGAATAATAATATAAAAAAATGTTTCAGAAATATGAGCAAATGTCAGGTTTTAATGATTTGGAGTACAATCCATGGAAATAGTGGAACTGTTTGAAAACCAAATTAAGTATGTTGTTGTGGTGCCAAGGTGTGGAGATCCTGATTATTCACTGTATAGGGCAGTATGGAGAGTATGATGAAGGGTTCTAGTGTTGAAAACACGTAACTTTCTACACCGAAAACAGATTTTTTGTTAATTAAAATACATTTCTTGTTAAAATTTCAAAAGTGGGTTGCAAGTAATATGGAATGAAAATGCCACTCTGTCAGTAGATGACTTCATATCCAATGTATGCAAATGAGGTAGTGTCACCTTTTCCGTCAAGCGCGGGATACTGCACAACATCATACGGCGGGTGCACGACGGAAATTCAATTGTAATACCTCTTTTGCATACTTGGGAGTCTTTTCAACGACTACCGATTTGCAGTGCAGCGTATACACATAGACTTAGTGTATAAAGCGGAATCAATCGGCAGTTGCCAATCACGGAGCCTTTTGACCTCGATCTCTCATTCATACAGTACTCAGTTATTAGACGTCAAATTGAAAACGTGCTTTAAAAACTGACAGTTTTTGCTGATCAGAATATCAAAAACCCTGAAAAAAGGTAAATTTCGATATTTTACAGATTACTACGTTTATATATTATAGTCATAGTTTGAAAAACGAGGATTTTACTAAAAACGGTTGCCAAAAATTGAAAATTTAACACTATCTCTACATCGGATAACAACAACCACAACATGAATCATATGGATTATCCAATTGAAAGCTTGATTCCTCGAAAACGATAAAAACTTCCGTCTTCCGCGAATGTCATGTATACAAGAAAACCACGAAGATTAACAATTTTAGGACGAATACCCCCCCACCCAAACACCGCAGCGCGTGCAAGTGGCTGTAAGCATGCTAACGGGGATCCGTCTGCTCATTCAGTCCACGGTAAGGGTATTTAGCCGGCTGACTATGTATACAGTTTGTAGACTTATGGACCATCTTTTTCACATTCATGCGGGGACAATTGAATATTAATTAGTAAAGAACAATATACCGATGTTGAATCTAAAAAGGAATTTTAGTATGGGAAAACAAGCCAATTTTTGGAAAAATAAAGATTGATGACGTTCCCCCCCCCCCCCCCC
The DNA here is from genome assembly GCA_023653785.1 of Ophioderma brevispina. Taxonomy (NCBI): domain Eukaryota; kingdom Metazoa; phylum Echinodermata; class Ophiuroidea; order Amphilepidida; family Ophiodermatidae; genus Ophioderma; species Ophioderma brevispina. The sequence continues at coordinate 19,817 of JAMKCH010017952.1, forward strand.
CCCCCCGCCCCCCCCCGAAAAAAAATAACCCCCCCAACCCCCCCCCACCCCCCCCCCCCCCATATTTTTTACCCCCCCCCCCCTCGGATGATTGGTTTATGATTTTGCTTCGGGGGACCATTCAGGTAAAATGACGTACGTATCCCTACATTGGAAAAAAAAACAACCGATTATCGTCATCGTACGTCGGTTTTTGAATCTGTAGGGAAAAGGTAAATTTGACTGTTTAGAACATAAATACGGGGGTCTGTTGGAAAAACTAATAGCATTTGGGCAGAGGGTCAATGTACCAGACTTGATTTAACATAGTCGGATTATATATATCGGTCGCCCCGAAGAGCACACTGATTTCTGATACCTGTCACCGTGACATGTACCTGACACGTGACAACAAACTATTCATCTCGTACCGTTTATAACTACAATACGCAAGCAGCAAGCATTCTGTATATTCTGTGTCACAGCGTAATTCGATCAAGATGTGAGACTATACAGGGGTTCTGTACAAGGAGGGTAGGACACGATATGCTCGATTTCGGGCATTGGGGATTTCCAAAAACGGTATTTGTGAAACGCTACATGCATTTTATATGGCAGTCTCGGTCCCAGTGACATTAAAAAATCATCTCTTAACCTTTGTTCAAAAGATCTAGTAAATCATGATAAATTAAGGAAAAAAAATATGACGTTCCAAATCAATCATGCTTCTGTTAATTACCTGTGCATAATTCAAAACTCTAGAAACTTCCCGGCAAAGTAAGCTCTATCAAACATATCCCTTGAAACATACGCGCCTGGTACAGAGCTTGATGCGCTCTGGAGCCATGGGCACCGATACACTCTAATTTCAAACAGCCATATTATAATTATTATACACCCCAAAACATTGCACTCATGGATTGTATCAACGCCCCGACCCTGAAACATGCCATTGAAAATACGTATAGTGCTAGTTCACTTAATGGGCTATAAATTGAATCCATTCTCGGGGAAGTTGGGGAAAGTTTGAAATGTTTTTCTGAGGGTTTGAAGGTTGCTGAATCAGAATTGTTGCGTCCAACCTTGATCAAAACTAGGACCCATTCTTCTAAAATTTAACCCCAGGGATTGAAGGATGAAATTGAACTGTTATGGCCATTGTACTGAAACTACAACTCATAGGACAGGGCAAACTATGATATCTGGTGAGCTTGTGTGAAGAACATAAACTTCGTCCGGAACAGATAAAATTTCCACAACCTACGCAGCATCCAGCGGGGGAAACGCACCGGCCAGGATCAGGAGACGTTACTAGCCATAGGCCAAATGAAGCTCAATAAGGCCGCCGGACCGGACTGATAGTGCAATTACATCTGAGCCTCCAGAATGGGGGTGATCCAATGGCTAAGTTCTAAGTTATTTCATGGCTTTTGTAGACAGTATTCACCACTTCCACTCCACCCAGCAATGGACCCTCGCATCATGTTCTATACCCCAGAAGGGATACCATAGTCTTATGACCAACTATCGAGGAATATCTCTTCGGGTCATTACAGCCACGGTTTACAACAAGATCCTGCTAAACAGAATCAGAGATCATGTGACCCCATCTTAAGAAGTAACCAGGCTGGATTTCGTTTTACCCAGCAGATCCATAATCCTCAGAAGAATCTGGAAGGTTTCAAGCTACCAGCTTCCTCTTACAGTCACCTTATAGACCTTTAAGAAGGCCTTTGATTCCATTCAATAGAGAGGTTATGTTTGCGGGGATGCGGCATTATGGACTACCGGAGCAAGGAGCGAATGCTATAATATGCAACTATACACAACTATAACAGTGCAGAAACATTTTCGGAACCTTTCTAAGTCACCACAGGAGTTTCAGGGTGATTTTAGCTCCATTCCTTTCATCATATTAGTAGGCTGCTACTGAAGAAGGACCGCATCAGATTGGACTCTGCGAATTGTAAACAACACCCTCGCCGCCTCAGACGATACCCAGTCAAAGTATGATGAATGGATTTGCTGATGATATGGACCTGCTGAATCCAATTTCCGAGGGCACAGACCCAGCTGACCCATACTGCCGCGGCAGCAGAAAATCTTGGCCTCATAAAAGCGTATCCAAGACTGAGTACATGATGCAAAATTGTCATCCTCTTCCAACACTTCAAGTCTAAGGTGATCCCATCAACCATGTGACAGAATTTTCCAAAAAATATCTGAGCATCCAAAAAGGGCATCTGCTGCAAAGCGACTAAAAGACGCCAAGCAATTAGCATGGACGGCATTCTAAAGATCTTAGCATGTGTTTACGTCTGTGGAAAAACCCACAATTATCCATTTGTTTTTTGATGCATTTAAAGTTAAGTTATTCAACATACATGTGTCGACCATCCTACTATATGAATGGAACCTGGGTGCTATCCCAAGACATGGAAAGCAAATCAACGCATTTGCACCTCTTGCTATAGGATTATGCTGGACATTAAACGGGACAGACCGTGTCTCAAACTCAAACACCATCTTATATTAAATGACCAACACTGAGCCTCTTATCCACCTGTAAGACATCGCCAGCTGAGTTTCATGGAACATCCTTAGTCTGCCAGCGAAGAGCCTGCTAGGAAGATTGCGATCTCTACCATACCACCTCATGGCACACAGCTGTTGGCGATTTGAGAGTTCTCATTATTATGGACAAAAATAAGAATTAAACAAAAAAATATCAACAGGGGCGGACACCACTTTTGACGACTAAGTTCGAGGATGTAGGCGCCCTGAACTACATCCTGTGAAATTTGATTGAAATTTCGTTGCGGGGCAAATACGATTTTTCATAAAAAATCTAGTTTACACGTCTTTATACTGGGGAAATAGGCAATAGAGGGCGCTTTTATAACATACCCAAATTATAACCTTTGAAGGCTATTATGGCAAGATTCCCGCAATGGATTTGTTGTGAGTTGTGCGGCGGAGGGAGGTACGGTAATAGGTTCTTGCAGGTCCCTACTTATATCAGTTGTCCAAACAAAATGTGTCGCCATTGACTTAAAATTGACTCTAAAAATAAAAGAGACAATTTGAACGGGGTTCAAACAGCTGTGGGGGCCAAAAAGGAGACCTGGGCGTCCACGCAGCCTACATCCAACGTGTGTAGGTATGATAAAGGTATGATACAGCTGAGCAGATAAGCCCGCACTTGCCAAAGATAGATGTGCATGCATAAATCTTGTAATCGCCTGCTCAACAGCCGAAGGAGATGATGAACTTAAAGATGTAAAAGCCGTATGGTAATGGTAAGTTTTATTTGAAAAACTTTTTTTATCTCAAGATATGGCCCATTATTCGACAAAATAACCATACTTTAAACCTCAAAGGTTGTCACCGATGTTGTTCTTTCTATGGTATGATTTCATTCAACTCCTCCATAAACTGGGTACATTTACTCCAGTTACTGTTATTTTTCAAATGATTGATCGGGAAAACGATGAGGACGTAGAAATGTTAAGAGGGCTTTGATGGTAAAATTGGGACTAAATTTGGTGGAGTTGATAGGGTCACATTTATTCTGTAGTTCAATAATAGCCAGTTTCTTCTGGACAATGATTTCCTTCGCTGAACGCCGGTCATGTTAATGTGAATCCATGGACAGAGCGCAAAACGATGCTTGATTCAAATGATGTGAAGATTTTTGCAGCAACTTAAAGATAATGAACTCGGCTTTAAAATGTTATCGCAAACATATAAAACGTTACTAAAAATTCAAAATGGGGGACACAATCAGGTCGATCTTTTTTACTCACCCTGTATATTTTGCTCCAACCTGCTTCGATTCTCGTTGTATAGGACATGATTCACAAACAGTATAGAGTCAATGAGTTGCTTACTGACAATGTCGGATTCTGAATCATTATTTACATGGCAAACATATGAACCATACGCGGTTCGAAAAAAATAAAAAAATAAGTTCCCGCGCCCCCTAAATGGTAGTGGGATTTCCTGGCATAACTTCACTTTAAACTGGCTGATTTGAAAATTTTTTTTTTTTTTTTTCTTGTTTTTTATTGTTGTTGTAAAAATGGTTGTTGGTGAAGGTACAGTTATTGGTGTGGGTAATAATGGTATTTAAAATTTTTGTTTTTATAAAATTGTGGTGATAATTTTGTTTTTTTTTTAAATTTTTTTTTATGTTTTTTATTTTGTTTTTTGTTTTTTTTTTTTTGGTTATTTTTTAAATTTTTTTTTTTTTTTATTTTTTTTAAATTTTTAAAATATAAAACGGTTTGCAAATGGTGGGGGAGGAAACATTGGAATCTACAAAATAAGGAGTCGTTGCTTTTCAAAAAAACCCTTTTTTGTTCCGCTTCAAGACAGACCCTTTTCAAAAACTGATGTTGTCAGGCAAAGTGGCACTGTACAGTCATATTCAAAGGTTCTCTAACGGAAAGAATTGTCCACTTTTACAACAAAACGATTTCATTTGACTTCTTTTATTCATTGCCGGTCTTGTAAATAAGAATAAACATTGACGCAAAACCCATCCCATTAAAGGATTTGAAACGAGAACAGTTTTCTGGAGATAAAGCCTCTTGAACTGATTTCAATGGCAAGATATGAGACTTCATAACCATTACCGCCGATCTCTGCAAAATATAGGAACGTATTTATTGTTTCGCCGAATGCGCAGCATTTATTCCAATCTCAAATAGAAAAGTAAAACTCTAAAATAATAATAATAAATTTCTAAAATAGAACAACAAACTAAAAATAATAATAATAAAAATAATAATAATAAAAAAAAATGTTTTCTCAGAATATGCAAATGTCAGGTTTTAAGTGATATTGGTACAATCCATGGAAATAGTGGATAGTTATGAAAACCAAATTAAGTATGTTGTTGTGGTGCCAAGTTGGAGATCCTGTTATTCACTGTTTAGGGCAGTTATTGAGAGTATGATGAAGGGTTCTAGTGTTGAAACACGTAACTTCTACAGCGAAAAACAGATTTTTTTTAATTAAAAAATAATGTCCTTGTTTAAATTTCAAAGTTGGCGTGTCTGCAAGGTAATATTGGAATGATAATGCCATTCTGTCAGTAGATGTTCATATCCAGAGCACATGAGGTAGTTGTCACCTTTTCCCGTTCAAAGCGCTACTGCACAACATCATACGGCGCATGACGAAATCCATTGTAATACCTCATTGCCATAACGTGGGACTTCTTTCAACGAACTACATTTGTCAGTGCAGACGTATAAACATAGACTTAGTGTATAAGCGGAATCAATCGGCAGTTGCCAATCAAGGGGACCTTTTGACCTCGATCTCTCATTCATACAGTTACCAGTTATTCGACGTCAAATTGAAAAACGTGCTTTAAAAACTGACATTTTTTGCTGATCGAAGAATCAAAACATCCTGAAAAAGGTAATGTTTCGATATTTAAGGATTCTACGTTTATATATTATAGGCATATCGTTTGGAAACGATGGATTTAATACTTAAAACGGTTGGCCAACATGAAAATTTAACCACTATCTCTAATCGTAACAACAACCACAACCAGGACTTCATATGGATATCAATTGAAAGCTTATCCTCGAAAAAGAACAACTGATCAGTCTCCGCGAATGTCCATGTATTACAAGAAAACCACGAAGATGAAAAACAAAAACCCCAATCTGACGCATAACCCCCGCAGCCGCGTTCAAGTGGCTTAAGCCTGCTACAACTAACAACGGGATCCGTCTGTTTGCCCATTCAGTCCACGGTAAGAGGTTATTTAGGCCGCTGATATGTATTCATTTGTAGTTAGACGTATTGGACCCATCTTTTTCACATTCATACGGGGGGGCACACAATTTTGAATATTAATATGAAAGAAAACACCCTATACAGATGTTGAATCTTAAAAAGGAATTTTATTATGGTGAAATAAAGAGAGGCAATTTTGGAAAAAAAACTAAAGATTTGATGGACCGTCACGGCATTGATGGTTATATGTTGCTTGGGGGGACCCATTCAGGGTAAAATGAAGTACGTATCCCTCATGAAAAAAAAAACAACCTATTATCGTCATAGTACGTAGGTTTTGAATCTGTAGGGGAAAAGGTAAATTTTGTACTGTTTGAGAAATAATATAGGTTCTTTTGAGAAAAAAAAAGTAATAGCACTTTGGGAAGAGGGTCATATGTCCAGACCTTGATTTAACAAGCAAGGATTTATATATCGGTTTCGCCCCACCGAAGAGCACACTGATATCTGATCAAGTGACCTGTACCTGAACGTGAATTCAAACTATTCATCTCGTTACGTTTATAACTACATACGGCAAAGCAGCAGCATTCTGTATCTCTGTTGTCACAGCCGTAATCGATCAAGATGTGAGACTCTACATGTGGTTCTGTACAGGAGGGTAGGACCCGATCTGCCCATTTGGGCATCGGGATTTCCAAACGGTAATTTGTGTGAAACTGATACATGCATATTTTACTATGCAGTCTCGGTCCCAGGGACGCGTCCCTTGTGACTTAAAAATCATCTCTTAAACCTTGTCAAAAATATTAGTAATATCATGATCAATTAAGAAAAAAATATGAAAGTTCACATCAATCATGCTTCGGTTAATTTACCTGTGCATAACTCAAAACTCTAGAAAATTCCCCTGCAAAAAGTATCTCTATCAACATAATACCCTTGACAATACGCGCCACTGGCTACAGAGCTATGCGACTCTGTAGCCATGCGCACCGATACACTCTAAATATCAAAACAGCCCTATTATATTATTATTCAACCACAAACCATTGCACTCAGGATTGTATTCAACGGCCACGACCTGAAACATGCCATGAAAATACGTATAGTGCTAGTTCACTTAATAGGGTTATAAATGAAATCCTAATTATCGGGGAAGTTGGGGGAAAGTTTGAAAATGTTTTCTAGGGTTGAAGGTTGCTGAACAAGATTGTTTGGTCAAACCTCTGTAAAATGTGGGGGAAAATTTCGTTAAAAATAATGGGTAAAATTGTACAGGGATAAATTTGAAAATCAAATCAAGTTGTGTTTAAATGGTAACCAATGTAATTGTTCATATTATTGTTAATGATTTAAAATAGGCATAGTTTGTAGTTCGACATTTAGTTAAACAGTTACAGCCCTATTAAGGTTTATCTTGTTATAAGTCGGCATTTAAAAGATTATTACAATTGGTATTAATCAATGCTATTCATATAGGACTTGTTAAAAGCAGCAATTTAAAAAAAAAAAATGCTACCCATATATCGCAGCTTGGTGCAACGCCCTGACAGAATTAAAATTCCCAAGAGTCTCATGCATTCGAACCAAATCACGTCATTTTATTACAATGTGTTTTTTTGTATTTTACACAGCATTCACCCATAGGATTTCTTGGAAATTCATCTTTTAATGAAACCTTTAGAAAACATGGATTTGTGAAAAAAAATGAGACTTCTTAATTTGTGTCCATCTTTCTGCGACCAGATTGAAGTAAAATTGACAATTAGTTGGATGTTTTTTTACAAAAAAGCAGTTGTGATTATGTTGTGGTTAGGATTGTGGTTGACAAAATTGTCAATGGATTATTTTGTTTCTGAAAAAACAATGAATGCGACCCTAGTCTACCCATGTAAAAGTTGATTAACATGTTGCACATGATGCATTAGGTCCACCTACCCCCCCACCACATTCCCTGGTTGCGAGCCATAAACTGAATCTATGGGATTTGCTTCTGCCTGGAAATGCTGTTGAGTTTAAGGAAAGCTCAGTGACCAGTGATTCGATACATAAAAACGACGACGAACAACCAACAAATTTTGAAATTTGTCAATTTGATATGTTTCATTTAAATTAAATACCCTTTCATCCATCAACATGTGAACGTAATGACAACCATGGCCGCGGGTCATACTCTATATTGAATACAATGCTTTTTTATCTGTAACCTGATCGAGAGAGTATATCATTGTATGCATAGCGTGAACCGAGGCATGGACAATCCTTCGTCGGCCAGAGGAAGAGCCTGCAAGAAGATACGCTCTCTACATTCCACCTCATGGCACACAGCTGTTTGAGAGTCTCATTTATTATGGCAATAAGAATAAAAAAAGAATCTCAACGGCGACACACTTTTGACGACAAGTTCGAGTATTTATGGCATGACCGAAAATCCTGTAAATTTTGATGAATTTCAATTGCGGGCAAAGTCTATTTTTCATAAAAATCAGTTTTAACACGTCCTTTCCTATATGGAAAAAGGCCGAATAAGGGCGCCATAACATACCATTATATAGCGCTTTGAAGCCTATATGGCAAGATCCCGCAATGGACTTTACTGACTTTTGCGAGGTATGGTCTTGCATGTCCCGTACTTAATATCAGTTGTCAAAATTTCGCCATTGCTTTACATTGCTCTAAAAATAAAAGAGACACTTGCACGGGTTCAACCGCTGTGGGCAAAAGGAGACCTGGGCGTCCCGTCAGCCTACATCCAACTTGTGCTAGGGTATGATAAAGGGTTGATACAACTTAGTCAGATAGCCGCACTTGCCAAAGATAGAATGTGCATGGATAATCTTGTAATCGCCTGCTCCACAGCCCGACAGGATGATGATGATCTTAAGATAAAAGCCAGTGGTAATGGTAAGATTTATTTGAAACACTTTTTTTTTCTCAAGATACATGCATATTCGAACAAATATAACCATTACTTTAAACCGCAAAGGGTTGTCACCGATGTTTGTTCTTTCTTATTATGGTATATTCATTCAACACCTCCTCCAATAAACTTGTACATGTATCAAGTTACGTTATTTTCAAAATGATTGAAATCTAACGATGAGGACGTAGGCAAGTTAAGAGGGCTTTGATTGTAAATTGTGACTAATTGGTGGATTGAAAGGGTCACATTTATTCTTTATCAATACAAGCCAAGAGTTTTCTCTGGACAATGATTCCTTCGCTAACGCCGTTCATGTTAATGTTAATCATGATCCTGAGATCCAGCAAAGCCGACTGCTTGATTCAAACTGATGTGACTGATTTTTGCAGAAATTAAAGATAAAGAACTAGGCTTTCAGATGAATACGCATACAATTATACACGTTCCTTAAAAGAAATTCAAATTGCGGGGCCCACTCGGGTACTATCTTTTTTACTCAACCCTGTAATATACTTTTGCTCCAACCTGCCTTCGGATGCTCGTGTAATAGGAACTGTTTTCCACAAACAGTATAGAGATCAATGATTGCTTACTGACAATGTAGATTCGAATCATTTATACATGGCAAATATGAACATACGCGGTTCGAAAAAAAATAGTTCCCGCGCACCCCCCTAAAATTTTTAAGGGGATTTCCTTGCATAACTTCACTTAAACTGGATGAGTTAAAAACATTTTAAAACGTTTTTGAAAAGGGGAAACATTTGGCTTCTAAACCAAAAAGGTCGTTGCTT
>JAMKCH010017953.1:0-56108 GCA_023653785.1 Ophioderma brevispina
TCTAAAAATTCTGCATTCTCCTCTTCAGTTTTGGAAAGCTTTGAATTTCATTTCATCATAATTAAGATTGCTCCAGAAACGTCCAGCTTCAGACTCGGAAGAGGTTAGAAATCTTTAAGTTAGTCATGGAACCAGTTCCTTCACAACCATCTTAATAACCAATGTTAACTAACTTTCAGACTAGACTTGTTTGGCGCTACAATCAAGCAGTCGTCGACATAGACGAATATCTGGATCCCCTCCTTCTCATATGTTATGCCGCTGTTTGCTAACTAATCTTGTAAAGGTAAGGGGAGCATAGAAGACCGAATGTCAGAACTCGAACTGGTAAGACTGGTTTGCCGAATTGGAAGCGAAGCCATAGTTTATGATGAAAACAGGAACAAGGATGTAGACTCCTTAAGTCTAACGTTGTGCCGACCAATCCCTAAAACAACTCCTAGATCACAGCTGAATGAGTTTTCATTTTGAAAAGTCTACGGACAATAATCTGTACAGGAGTGTAAGTTTGAAGATTGGGGGTTAGAGTTCTCCTGTTTCCTTCGGATCGAGGAAGAGTATAACCTTCCATAGATTTATAATTTGGAAAAAATATTTTCTTTTTCCTAAATACTCTTCACTTCATTCCTAGAATCATAGCTTTTGAAGTCTCTTTTGGCATAGGAGTAGAACAATATCTTCTTTCATCCTCGTCGTACGAGTGGTAAACTCTGAATGGTAACCTTCTGAGAAAGTCTGCAGAACACTTGATCTGAGAAATCGACCGCTACGCCGGGAAGAAAGGATTTAGACGCGCCCCACTGGGTCATATGTAGGTAGAAATCATTTTACAAACCTTCCTCAATCATACGCCACAGCAGACCCTCTCGACTGGGGTAGAAGGAAACTTCTATACTGTCTGGAGCCTGCTATAGTTGTATTTGCTGCCTTCTAGTCGTAAATCACTTCCGAAAAGACCTCTGTTTCCTCTTTGCAAAATATAGTAAAAAGTGGAAGCCCCTCTGGTAGCCATAATCAAAAAGTTTTTAAGTCTGAAGAAACCTGCGACTCCAAGTGTTAGATTTCTTGACAGCTTGATCTACAGCTTGACACGATCCTCTTCTTGAGCAGCAACTAGATCACTGACCTCCAAAAAGATCCCAATCTCAGGAGAATTCAAGAGAACCTCTTTGCTGTAAGGTTCAAAGCATCAACCGCATTCGGTCTTCCGAGAGCAAACTTTGCAAAGGCTTTGCAGGAACTTTATGAAGATCTGTCATAGAAAAAAAGACGAACATCTCTCACTAGCTTCTTAAGACAGCTCCCAGAGAGCTCAAACAAACGCTCATAAGATGACTTTGAACAGTAAGGGCTACACTCTCGATTTACTCAAACCATCACTGCAATCAGGGGGGGGGGGGGGGTAAAAAATATGGGGGGGGGGGCTGTAACCATGTCGAAGATTACCATCTTACATTCCTCAATGAACTACTACTCCTTCTACTCCATATTATACGCAGAAGAACCATCTTCAAACTCAGCTGATTGGCATGGTCTCTGCTTGAATATACCCCATGGGCTATTCCATATATTATACGTAGAAAACCATCTTCAACCCCAGATGATGGGCATGGACGCTTCGACTCGGCTAACGTAAAGTCAGACTTCATCTAATCCCACAAAGAGTGGGAACCAAAGGAACCCTGAGACTCGAATCTCCTCCCATGTATCGAAGACTCATGGAATCATCTAGAATGGTCTTTTGAATAACTTTTCCAAATAGACTTCAGAACTCATCATAGTACTGACTCGATCAAGCACAGGAATAAGAGGTTCACCAACTTGTTTCATGTATGTTTAGCAGCTGAAGCAGAACTGTAGACTAAGTATCTTTAAGATAGTCTAATCACATTTCAAACCTTGATGACCCAAAACAACCGACAAGCCAGGAACAGGTACTTTTTCAAGAAGAGCGGACATCGGAATAAGGCGCACCACAATCTGGGAATCTTTCACAGTTTGGTATCTTCTATCAAATCAGAATCTTTACCCAACTGTCACCAGTGCGCTCTAAACAGGTAGTACTTCGACTAGAAAGTGCAATGAGTGGAGTAACATTAGCCAATAGTGGTTGAGTAGTCTCAGAAATCTCAGCTTTAACTGGCAATATGAAGAGGAGCTGTCCCTGTTAGCTCATATTGTGATGAATTGTTTAAGAAATGAGTCATGAAAAGAATAACCACTTCCGGATAGGTATTCTAAATATATCGTCATACATAACACTAAGTTTTCCGCTCACCATCCTGGGAGGCAGACATAACTTTACCGCAACTATAGATTTCCTAACACTACATTGAAAAATCTCATCATCATCTTACGTCTTTGATTTCGAAAAATCGTAGACATCATACAACTTGAACTCTTATAAAAGATTCACAAAATGAGGCTATGTCATTGTGCCAGAGTAAACTTCCCGTCGAGTAGAAACTGCCTTCTAATAACATAATCATCTGGATCTTTATATAAAGATATGAAAAAAGTCATCACTATGTCTTGATGCCAAAATATCCTTCTGATCATAGAACTTGAATCCCCGCCGTGAAGAACTATCCGAAGGAGCCTCTAAAACATTCATAATTATGGCTAGGAGAATCTTGACGCCTTTTCTTGCTACTCGAAGGAAACCCTCTAGGCGGAGTGGAGAAGGAATTCTTAACGATAGAGCTATCTCTGTCCTGAGAACACCAACTACAATCACAGGAATATCTCTCGGAAGACTGGCATTCTAAACTACAACCTCTGGAAGTCGAGCGGCGTCTAGAAGACGAACACGGAATCTTCACCTTCTGGTACGATGATGAGTGAACGGGAGAGGAGTAACATTTCTGAAAGCACGACGACGCTAAGACGCTTGACTAGACTGGAAGGAAGACGAGAATGAACGGTTTAAATATGGTAGACAACGGCCCGATGGTTGACTAGATAGGAAGAACGGTTGGTTCTACGGAGGAACGGTAGAAGTATTCACGCCCGGAGAACTATGGAGACGGCCCGACGGTAAGCCCGACAGAAGAACGGTATCAGCCCTTTCAACCTAATAACCACAGTACAGCCCGGCGATCGGTTTAGGCAGACGGACAGGCTTGACTGTAAAAAACTGTACTCCTGAAAAGAGGCTGAGTAAGAAAATTCTCTTCTTGAATAAACATCCTCTTCATCGACAGCTCTAACTTTCCTTTTAGCCGTGGAGGAAAAGCTCTGACTCGTGTTGAAAGAATATCTAACTCCACTATCGCCGAGAAAGACTCATTTACTTGTAATAACTAACTCATGACCCGTCATTAAATAAACAGTAACATCGGCGGTTCTTGCAGTCATAGAACCGAGTTAAACCACGGGACGGGAAGCACGGTCGTCAAGTAATAGAACAGACTCTAGCATATCTGACACTCATTAATTATTTCTATAACATAATCACACATGCTATCGAGCACCACGAAAAAAACCTCCGGTCTTACGGGTACTACCGTACGGTTGTCCAATTCTCTATCAACATAAATAGGTTCTAACAATGGCCGATGGGCTCTATTGCTGCTACCACGGTTGCCTAACTCATACCTATAATCATATGCATCACACGGATAGCCCTTTGATAGCCGGCTTTATCTATTACTCTAAGGAGATATGTGACAGCCCGACTGCTCACGTATAGAGAATCATCATAGGACCGAGGCGAAGTATCTCAAAGTTGAATACATTGATTCGCAGTGGATAACGTCAAGTGGAAGATAGCCGTGAAGCGTCGTTCTTCCCGGTACCACCGGGTACAATAGCCATGGTTTGATTACTTTTTAACTTGTAGAGAGCGCATCGTCGGACTACTCAACCGTATAATCTTCCAATTCACTATGAATGGAAGGAGTGGATAGGTTAGCCAGTCGAAAGTATTCACTTAATCCACTCCGATCATCAAAATCATCGTCCCTTAACTTCATTTATGAGATTAAGTGCCTATAAGAAATGTGTGGCTGGGCGAACTTGCCCTGTAACTGTTATGTAGCCTCTTCAACCCAAGGTAGTAGATCGCCTGGAGACTATAATCAAAGGTAAATCTTGGATTGGTCGGGATTGGTAGAAATATCTGGGTAGAGTCATCGCTGTCACTGGACCCGAGGAGAATGCCCTGGACTGAGATGGAACTGTGTAGCCTTGGCCGTTATCATCTGTCGTTTCTCTCCATATACAAACATCTAATTCGTCCAAATTCTGGATTTCCAATTCTGACCAAACTAAGTGTATATATTCCAATCCTCTCTTGAACAATAACAGTACTTCACACATAGTTCATGAGGGTTCTTGGCTTGTCTTAGAAGGAACTCTTTACATCCAGAGCATCTTCGATTGGCACGGTAGAAGCACCGTCTTTTGCAACATGAAAAGTACGACGAACATGCAGGCGGATGTTATATATAGGTAATTAACCCTTGCCGAGAACCTGGATTTATCCAAATGTAGAATAGGACAGGCCAAGGAGACAAGGTGGACGATACAAGACAGACGCAGGGCACACCCCCAAATCTTGAGAAGAATTGGAGATTCATCGGCCCGAGCTGGAACTACACTGAGAAAAAACAGATGACTGGTTGCTTTGCACCGCAGTCTATAACAAGGGCGAAAGAAAAAATATAATAATGCAAGGGAGCAGACACAGGGACACACACATGTCCCAACATGCCCCTGGCTGTCAAATTGTGGACTTACAAAGGGGAGAGCTAAACCTGGCCAAAGGAATAGGCCCACTTAACACCCGCAAACTAGCGACGCGAAAACACTGCCTGAGGCTCGCGGGGCATACATTTGAAGGGATAATCCATAATACTTATATCAAATCTTCCGAATTCTGAACTTCCGCTTCCTGTTCCTTCAAATTCCAATCTTGAAAAATCTTCACAACATCATCAACACGTCCATCCACCAAAGCTCCGATAAACAGTAGTTTGTACACAACATCCTCCAGATGCGATATATAATATATGTCTCCAATAAATAGGCGATAATGGGGAAAAATAAAATTATGATAAATATCCCAATAAAAAGTCACATGGGCCCCCCGAACTGAGACACAAAAAGAGCACAGGATCATGGATGCCAGTGGCGGTAGTGATGGGCGTACCGATGCTCGCGTGGGACCGCTACTAGCATGGGCCACCGAAATTTTTCATGTGGCATAAGGGTTGTCTGATGGCTTTTTTTGAGCCCAAAATGCACTCGTTGGATCATTTCGTAATGTATAAAATGGATAAAATAGAATGTACTAAAAATCTGTCAAGACTGTATTATTAGCGCCATCCTTGATTGGATGGATGGCAACAAACTCATGCTTAACACTGAAAAACAGAGGTTTTAACTGTTGGAACTGCTTCTAGGGTTGAAAATTTGATATGATAACCATCCAGATTCTTGATTCGACCATCTCTTTTCAGAGTTCCGTTAAATATGTGTGTCAGGTTAGACAAAACATGATCCAGGCCGCCCACATTAGTGAGGTCTGTCTTCTTATTCTTAGCGTTGATACTCATGGGCGCTATTCGTCAATCTCTTGTCCGTACGCGCAATCTCTGCATTGTCATTCCATTATCACATCTCGTCTTGACTTTTGCATTGCAATTCAACCTTGGCTGATATCACTTCAGATCAACTTTCATTCGACTACAATAATTCATAATTCCCCGCCGCCCGTCTCATAGCTAGAAAGCACAAATATGATCATATAACCCCCATTCTTCTCCATGAGCTTCACTGGCTCCCATCAATTTTCGCATTAAATTTAAACTGTGTGGTTTAGTTTTTTCGCTATTTTGAAGGACCCCTGCCATCTTATTATCTTTCCTTCTGTCCTGTGCCTTCCCAACCTCTTCCCCCTTCTCGTTCTCTCCGTTCCTCATCCCCAAAACTCCTCAAACCCCTCTTGTTTGCTCTAATCTGCCAGGAAGCAATCCTTTTGTTTTGCTGCCGCCGCCCCATCAGCCTGGAACTACCTTCCTACCACACTTCGTAATTATCCTCCTTAACTCAGTTCAAGAGCCATTAAAGACTCATTATCCGTCAGGCCTTCCCAAACGAATAGTGTTTTTTGTGGGTCTTTCTGTTTTTGTCTCTTTTTGTGCGCATTGGAGATCTTCTGATGATTTTGCGCGTTATAAGAACTCGTATTAAATTATTATCAGGTATTATCTTCATACTAAAGCATGTGGTGTGGTATTCGACGTTATGTAGCATAGCATTTGCAGAGCGTAGCGGGAGGTAGGTAACGTATCTGGCGCGGTATGAACGTAACATCAGGGATTTTTCTTTCATTACTAGGGCTGGAAATTGTTACTACTTTTAAACCAAGTTTTTATGCCCACCTGTAGAATCATAACAAACACACTGACATCTTCCTTCGATTTACACATTTGGAACATTGGTATTCCCGTTATTTTTAGCAATTTTGTATCCATTCGAATAATGGTTTAAAAACGTATCTGGCCTGCAATATTGGCGCCATGCTCTCAGGAACTCTTGCGAAACTTTAATTAATCCATTTGTCATGTTTTGACCTTAATTAATTAGGGCATAATAGAGGCTGATAAAAATGCAATGGTAACTGTGATATGCGCTCTTGTGTAACGAAGCAGGGACAACATTTTAAAGAACAAATGTGCGACATGGCGAAAAGCAAGAATAATACATCTGAGCCTTGTTGCTTGATCTTTCTTTTTCTCATCCGGTTACCAACCTTCTAGTCTGGATCATTTTGAAAACATCACTCCTAAGTATAATTTATATTAATAAACCAGTCACTCTTACCGCACAACAAGCTTTCAAAAACGTGCGGACTGTGAGCGACACTAAAAAAACGACTTTTTGAACACTTTATCGGAGATTGGACCATTAGATTCAATAGACGATTGATCATTGCAAACCAACATTGGACAAAATGGGATCTTTGGATGAAGTAGCAATTAAACCGCCAGATAAAAAAGAGTACGTCCTCTTTAAATCAATCAACACCCCTGCTCATCCCTCGTGTATCTCAGCTTAAAGGTCCATGGACACGGCTGAGTAGCCATTTCTTAATTTCTTACATTTTTTCGTTACCTCAACAGTCTCCCTGATCATATATACTATCGCAACACAGATTGTAAAGTGAACATCGGGAAAGTGTTAAATTTCAAGGATAAATATCCCTAACTGACAGGGCCTTCTCCTGTTGTTCGCGAACGCGTATCAAGATGCTTGAGTTGGATTTGACCCTGTTAATGACGTCAGAGTCAAGTTTGTTAAACAAAGCTCACACGTGGGCTAACCGCAACGCACACTTCGTCTCCAGATCTCTCTCAGTTGTGTCCGGTTTTCTTTGTCTGGGAACTTGATAAAGCTATTCTGTTCTGATTCTCCTTGTCCGGGTACGGTCACCGCTGGTGCAACCCGTCGACAATACACACAAGCACATTATCGTAATTTTTCAGGGCAACGATTCAAGAAAAATTATGCCATCTTAATACAACACGTACTACGCATATAAACCGCGAGAATTACTACTGTGAAGTATGCAAGAAAACTGGGGGGGGCCACGCGCAACGTCCGTTCCACGATTACGATCATGACGCGTTCGCGTATTTGTTACTCGGACGTCCCTTGTCTGGGCAATACGCTTGCCGTCCAAAAAAAAGAAGAAAAAAAAAAGCGATAATCCCTTTCCATCATATTTCAATATCTTTGGAATGTCCTTTGAAAGCTTGTCAAAACACATGATTTATGCCCTATTTTTATCAAATATACTGTTTCTCAATTAAAAACTAACTGACTGACTGCCTCATGCGATTTTTTACATTGAATACCATACAATACTATGAATGAAACCATTTTTTTGGTGTATTATAATAAGTATGTTTAAAGCATGTTCCAGGACCTTTTAACTTATCATCAAACAATCCATTTTAAATACTCTTAGTCAGACATCATGTTTGTCCTAGTTTTGTCCTGTCCTGTATATTTTTTTTCTCGTCCTCCCCCCCCCCCCCTTGGTTTTTTCGTAATCTAAGCATAGCTCTTGTAACTTTTCATTTTTTTTTTTTTTTTTTACCCTTTTTTTTTTGTCTAGGGCACTGCGACCTCAACGCCTCAAGTCGCGTTTAAACCAAAACGAGTGGTCCTTCGGTCCCTTCACCAGTATGCTAGCACAAATTCGTCATGCCTTAATAAAGCATCTGACCTTAGCTTTTATCATTGTGTCTTTTTTACTAGGCCGCTTGCATTTATAAGGCATGATGGGCAAATACAGCTGTTAATATTAATTCTGGGGACAGAGGCCCCCGTCACCACCTTGTGTACAAAATAAAATTGGGGCCGACGGCCGCGATAAATTAAGTCGACTGGGCGACTTTCACTTTTAATCGTCGATTTTTCAATGACCAAATAAGTCTGCGACCAACATCAACACCTCAAATTAAAGCTAATAGATTGTGGTCACGGTAAGCTAGGTTGTGAGTATCACCAGCACATAAATCAAATGCTATGGGATGAGACACAAAAAGGTCTCGCTAGACCCTTTTGCACCACGAGGTATAAAGATAAGAGCATCTTGCTTCGAACAGGCGGCCTATCTAAAAAATGAAAATGATAAAATCCAAGTGAAAATGATAAAGGAACCAAACACAAGTCGCCACCACTGTGAAGAAGCAAGATGAATCGTGCACAGGTATGCATCTCAAAATACTGCTTGTATTGTTCATCTGTAATATTACACTTATATCTGTCATTAAATAATGTGTTTTAATTGCCATAGTTTTCAGTATTAACTTTATCATTTGTATACAACCAAATCACTGGCACAAAACGTATCTCGCAGTTTTTTGATCAGTTATTGTGCCAAAGTCAGACCATTTTGCAAGTTTTTCCAAATAAATACATTTTTGCTGCCTAGGTCTTTTGCTCTTTCATTTAACACCTCGCTTTTTAAAAAGCGTGCAAAAATGCTGAATAGAGCGCCCGAAAGACGCAAACCCCCACAAATCAAAGTTGCAGTTTTTGGATTTTTCAATGGTCACTGTGTGGTACAACGCACAATGCGGGTGTATTGATTTTACGCAAAGAGGTTTTCCGACTGAATGAGCGAGAAAGCCTACTGCAATATTGATTGTGGTACACGTGTTCATGTCCCATTACACTGCAATGCCCATTGAAAAATCCAAAACTGCAACTTTTGGTTTTGGGTGTGTTGCGTCTTTCGGCGTTCTATCTCAGCCATTTCTGCCGCTTATTTTAAACGCGCCGGTGTTAATGAAAGAGCAAGATCTGGGCAACAAAATGTATATTTCGACAACTTTCCAAATGGTCTGACCTTGGCCAATACTGATCGAAAAACATGCCGATATACTTTTTGTGCCGGTGTAGTTCATCTTTGTACATAACTATGGTCTATCTAATATATTAAGGCTTATCATTTGTTTATTTTGTATACATGTTTTTTGTGAAGAGACAATAAAATAATCTGAATCTGAATCAAGTTTTCGGTTCTATCAGGAAAAATGAACTATAGGAAAGTTTAAGTTACCTGCACGCTTTAAAATGCATGCATTTGTACATTTGTGCACGTAGTATTTCGAACAATGCTGGATATAAAAATTGTTGATGTCCCAAACTCCAACTTTTCCACAGCCCCCACCCCCACCAAAGTATATATCATAAATGTCACTTCCTAATGACACCCGCATCTTCCGGTTTAGTCCGAGGTTGCTCTGACACTCCATGTTGGGCTAGTGGTCGTGTATTCCGGGCTGCGCCCGGCTACGACGTGTTTGAGCTACTTCTGGTTGAGATTCAAGTCTAAAACCAACATGCAACATCATGAACATGTGGTGCCGAATCTACGCGCCGCGCCCAGATTGATGATTAGCTCGGAACATATCATTGCCCTAGTACTTCGGTAACTAAAAGGAAAATGTATGGCAATTGTTATTGTATAGTGTATTAGACTGAGCAGCCTCATTTGCCTCAAGCTATCTAGCCAGAGGCCGAGTTGCGCAGGCATTTCCCGCTACGATATCCCATCTGCGCTACAAAATTGAAAGTTACTGAAACAGTGGTGAATTATGCACTCTCTGCGGAAACAGATTTCACAAAGTTGTTTTACCCAGTACTTTCAATTACCAATAAAAATGAAAAACAAACACAATTCACGTACCTTTATTGCATTAAAAGGCGGATCCGAAACCACCAAATGGCAATAATGCTGGACATAAATGCTCCTTTCGCTCTGACTCGCCGGTAAAACCCGGAAATAAATAATGAACAATAATCGATTGCCCCATTTTGGTTGATTTTTCCCTTTTACACGTGACCTCTGTATATCGATACTAACTGTCGGGGACCAATCGATTTCGGGGGAATTCCCCAACTCGTTCCTGAAAACTACTGTGTTGTAATTGGTTAAAAGTTAATACTCTTTGAAGGGGATAATATTTAAATCAGATTGTTGACTCATGCATCGCGCATATCGCCGCGTAATGATGTTTTTGCTGCTTTGCTGTATCAGTTTTTTTGAGATGTATTTTTATGAAACTTTTGATTGGTTTTTCATTTGGAATTTATGGAACCCGGAATCAGTGCCAGTGGCGTATATTATCGGTCCTGCCCCTCTGAGGGGGAAATTCCGCAGTTTTTGGGAAATTTTTCCCTCTCAGGGGGTCAAAGGCCAACTTTTCCCCATTAGAGGCTAACATGGCTGCTTAGCATGATTTTTGCAAACCTTTTTCCCCAGCCAATCTCGGGGGGGGGGGGGGGCAATCTGCCACCCCTGCCCCTCCCGCCACACACGCCTGTTACGCCCTGCCCGAGAATAGAATTGCATGGGCCAGGGTTTACAGGGTCACTTGTCCAGAGGTGAAAATTCCCGTTTTGAGGCAGATTTTCCCGAGTGTAGCTGGGGTGGAGGAGGTGGGGTTGAGGCAGATTTTCCTGTTGGAGGGGGAAAATGTCGCAGTGAGCAGGCAAAAAAGGGCTGATTGCATGGTTTTCAAGCTTTCTTCCTGGTCAAGCTGTCTGGTGGCAATAAAAACTGCTAAACTACAGGATTACCCCACTCTGGCAGATGCCAAATGAGGCTAACAATTATCCCACTGATATATGTGGTGTATCTAGGGAAGTTTAGGAGTAAAAATGGGGGGGGGGGCCTCTGGCCCCGCTGGACCCCACGTGGTGCCCTTAGTGGATCTTCAGCTGTGATCCGCACCCAGGATCCTGGCTACGTGCATGAAATAGGCCCAAATGTACACAACGCATGTGAAATTAGCCAGTTTAAATTAATTGGCCCAAATTTAGTCAAAATTGACAACAATCCCTAAAAAAAATCAGGACAAAAATGTTAATTGTCTTTTGTCCCCAGCATTTTGAACCAGGCGGGGTTCTATGCCCCCATGCACTGCTGATCTAGGCAATATCAAAGGAAGCTGGATAGCGGATTCTATGCAACGCTCCTGAGTTTTTTTTTAGCCAATCATTGCTTGGTGATGAATAATTAAAAATTTAATATTTGTTTTACACTTTTCTATCCCCCATGATGATATACAAAATGTTTGTATGAATTACATATTATTTTTTTCTATTTCAAATGAAATAGCATTATTAACATCCTTAATCTATAAGTTATACATTTCATGTAAATGTAATTGCATGTATCAATAAGGAATAAATAATAATTAAATAAATAATAAATAACGTTGTTCTACTAACAGTTGGACCTACAAAAATAAAAATAATTAATAAAGTAAATAAAAATCCTGTTTCTACTAACAGTTTGAACCCTACAAAATTCACCAAAATTGGGTTAAATCAACCTATTTTGCACCCCCTAAAAATTTATTTCATATTCATGCTGCAAATTAAGGGGAAAAATACCAAACAGAACGTTGTTTTTCTGTCATCTAACTGCAAATTGTACAGCAGCAATCCTTCATACCAATTATAATAATGTAAGCAAACCTTATCTTTACTTACATCATCATAATGGAAAAGAATTCAGCTAAAAGTATTTTACAGTTGTGACCATAAAAGCGGAATTTTCTAATGACATTAAAGGTGCAATGAGAGATTTCACAAATCAGGTGTCCCTACAAAAATCGAAAGTACTGATTTTTGCCCTGATGTAAAGCTTTCCATCAAAAATATCCCCATTTGAAAGGGTTATGCTGAGAAACGTTTCTTTGGTACAAAAATTGTTAAATTTCTAATTTCGTATAGGAGCAAATACAAAAATTCAGCTTAATGTTTTACATTGAAATATAAGCATAACAATTCACCGGTTTTCTCTCTTTTAAGACATTTCTGTAGCTAAACACAAGGTAAGAAATCTATTGAGTGTCTTATCTATAAGAAATTACTATATGACACAATATTTGGTTGCCTCAAAATCTCTCGTTGCACCATTAAATTTAATTATACCAAAATCTCATATTGAATGGAATGGGTTGTAACATTGCCATTTTTTAAGGAAACACTGAGCTGATTTTATTTATTATCTGCATGAATTCAGAAAATAAGTCCCATCAGTAACAAACCCTCCTTCTATGTAGAGCAACACGCGTATGCAATAACATTGACACATCATTCCTAAAAGATAACATTAAGGTTCCAGGATATCAACCTGTGGTTGTTGGTAACATCCTTTTAAATTCTTTATCCTTCAAGTGTGAAATACTTCAAGGAATGAAAGATGAAATAGATGCTACTGTTTTCTTGCAAATTTATATAATTTTTACAACTTCAATGGATTGGAAACTTTTATAGCAGAACTTTCCATATTTGTTATTTTGGCATAAGGAAAATGTGAAATAACTGTTTGGTAGATTTTGCAAATGTTGTTCTAAAAGGTGATTGGCTCTCTCCTTTTCCTGTTCAAAAATACATGCCCTCTCATTTGGGTAATGTCAAAATGAAATCATTCTGGTAGAGGTCCGCCTTTTTAGTTATTGGCCAATTAGAATAGATATGCAAATGAGCTCACTAATATGCACATTTAGCAATGCAAGATCACATGTGTAAAACTTGGGTCCACTACTACCATATACCAAGTCTCATCAAATTTGGACATTGGGTTCTGGCAGAAGTGTTGCCTTTATAGCCCGGGGGGGGGGCACTTGTATTCCAAGGTGGATATCATGCTTGTGTATGGCCTTCCAAAATGTACCCTAAGCGCGTATTTCACAATGGCAAGAAAAACACCCTAAGCACGTATTTTGGTTGATTTTGCTAACCTAAACAAGTACTCTGGGCTTGATTTGGCTTAACTTTAAATCCCTAAACAAGTAATTTGCATGACAGTTTAAAAATTTACCCTAAACAAGTATTTTGGCATCATTTTGCAACCCTAAACAAGTATGTTTATAAAATGTGCCTTTAAACACTTAACAGGCTATAGGCTCTTATTGTAACTGGCCCTGATAAATGGAATTTTTACACATGATTTCATTGAAGTTGTTTATTTCTTTGAAATTAATGGGTCTTATCAGGTGTCGTAATTGACAGTTTTTTCCTGCATATTCAGCCATTTCATTGAACTAAGTAAAACCCGGACTAAAATATCCATGACCTTAATTATTTTGATCGACATAAGTTTCTACGCACATAGGCCTACATCTAACGAACATTCTTAGTCTAGAATTAACACGCGAAAATGAAATGAAAGTCCAAATTATAAAGGCTATATATGTAGGAGACGGTGACGACATTGAGAAAATAAGCTAAGGCTGAAAACAGTTAAAATCACTCGGGGAATCTACCATGTGAAATCAGAAAAAAATCGGGAACAAAACCCACCATTTTCCAGCATTTTAATGTAATTTTTTACAAATACTCAAAATATCACACCCTAAACATGCATTTTTCGACGTGAAAAACCCTTATTTTGAATTTTTGACGATTTTGATACCCTAAACAATGTACGCGTGTAAATCGCCTGATCTCAAAAAACGACCCTAATTACGCGTTTATACACGAGCATGATATCCACCTTGGAATACAAGTGGCCCCCGGGCTTTATAGTTATTAGCCAAATCAGAAATATGCAAATGAGCTCATTAATATGCAAATTTAGCAAAAGCAAATTGCATGGCTAATACGTGTGTCCAGCACTACTCACATACCAAGCTTTGTTGAATTCAGACATTTGGTTCTGGTAGCGGTTCTCCTTTCTAGGTATTGGCAATCAGAATAGACATGCAAATGAGCTCATTATGATGTGCATTTTGCATGGGTAATACTTGGGTCCACTACTACCCACATACCAAGTCTCATCAAATTTGGTCATTGGGTTCTCAAAAGAGAGATTATGATTACTTTTCAGGTTGACCTTTTTAGAAGAAGCATCCATCCATCCGTACATACATCCAGCATGACAACTGAATGCTAAGTGGTCCTTCCAGCATAGCTGGCAGCTCTCAAAAATGCGAATGGCAAAATGGCTATCAAAGAGTGAATGCCCCAGTATTTAACATACCAACATTCCTCATCAATGCATAATTCTGCAGTTTTATTTCAACTGGATTTGGTAAATAGTATCCTAAACAACATTCACATTACCCTGCTCCACAGGCTACTGTAGTAATACACAGCTGTTTGAAAATCTCATTTATTATGACAAAACTAGAATAAAACAATAATTATCACCAGCGACACAGTTTTGACAACTGGGCATATAGAGGGCGCTATAACATACAAATCATGACCTTTGTAGGCCTATATGGCAAGATTCCCACAATGGATTTGTTTGAATTTGGAAGAGATAATAGCTCTTGCATGTCTCTTCCTAGATCAGTTGTCAAAATTGTGTCGTCACTGCTTAAAGTCGTTCTGAAAATAAAAGACACTTTGTAAACAGCTGTGAATAAAAATGGTGGGAGTACAATGTACATTTTACTACAACAGTAAACCAAGGGTAGTATCAAAATTCAAGTTTATTAAATAACTGGCATGTGACCAAGGTAGGCACAGTGTTGATCTCTATACAATGGGTTGTATCTCGGTTGCCCATTTTAGGGACATGCCGTCCCACACGCTCGCAACTTCAAATACATTAAGCTCACTGAATTTGTTTGATTCTGTTCTCTGTTATGTTGCTTATTATAGCCACATTTCAATGGGAACACACTTTGTGTGAATGACCGGCTCTTACATGTCTTAACGTCCTGCTTGAGTACTTGGGCTCTTTTGGGATTACCAATATGGCCATCAGTGGCTTCAAGTATGGAGCACATTACCAATCCAGTGTATAGAGATCAGTGAGGCACGGCCATTTTGCTTTCTGAATGAATTATCACATGTGAAACCAAATGTTGGTATGTGGACCATATGAGAGATAATACTCTAGAAACACTATACTAGACTTTGGTACTAAACACCAAGTTATACTTTATGCAATAGAGCACATTAAGCTGGAAACTTGTATGTATGCTAATGGAACACCACCCCACTGTTGGTCATAGATCACAGCAGCCAGCAAACTCCTGCTGTGCATGGATTACACCAACATCAGGTCACGCACGGCTGCCATTTCAAAACACGGACATTTACTTCGCATTTCCCAAGAAAAATCGATGACTGTGTAGAAATTGTTTTGTCTAAAATGGTCCCTTTGATACCACCCGAAACCGTTCAACAGAAAAACTTCTAACCGGTCACATATTTTTGTTTTAAAACTTTATAATTAAACCCGAATATCAAATTTCCACAGACGCCTACTAAAGTCTGTTGAAGAGACTCTTATTTGAACAATGACACTCATAACAATAGCTCAGCGGGATGTTGTCGGCTGCTGTGGTCATAGATACTGAGTCTGTAATGCAGTTGACAGGAATTACACATCACCATTGCTTCTGTTGTTATGTACAGACATGTTAAAGATATTGATTTGACAGGTGTAAGGTTGATTAATACCTCAATCATATTCATGGCAAATACCTCAGTTTATTAATAGCAAAATCAAAAGTTATTTACATTCTAAACAGCCAACTGCTTTTCTTCAAATAAGTGGAAGTGATGTAGTATAGGTGTAATTCAGTATTAATGAATATACCTGTCTTCATTGTGCTCATTCTTTAATTCCCTTGTTAACACAGGAAATGTACTTGATCTGTACTTGTAATGTACTTTAAAGTGTACTTTTGATTTTAAAAAGTACATTTCAAGAGAATCATAGTGCACTTGAAATGTATTTTCTCCTTTCCTACCACAATGCACTTGGATTATATTTTTTGCCATCATTTCAATTTACCTTCCAGCAATTTGAATCACATTGCACTGTACTTGAAAGGTGCTTGCTCCAAACATTGCTAGCATGGAGACTTGGAGAAATAGAAAATATAACTAAAAGACAATGCTGAAAACAATGCATGACATAATTGAGTGTAAAAATTCAGTCTTATAGAATGTAGAAAAGTACAATCCAAGTATAGTGTTTGGCACAAATACAGTGTAGGGAAGGGGGGTACTCAATACAAAGAGCAGTAGCAGAAGCATCACAATTAATTGGGAGACAAGCATATACAGTTGGCACAAAAAGTATCTCGGCATGTTTTGTGATCAGTATTGTGCAACAGTCCGATAATTTTGAAAGTTTTCAAGATAAACATTTTGTTGCCAAGCTTAGGTCTTGCTCTTTCATTAACACATTGCTTGTAAAAAGCGTGCAAAAATGGCTGAGATAGAATGCCTGGAAGACGTAAAACACCCAAACCTAAAGTTGCAGTTTTGGAGTTTTCAATGGGCATTGCAGTGGACTGTCACACGAACCTGACAACAATCAATATTGCAAGTAGGCTTTCTCGCTTGTTCAGTCGGAACCTCTCTTTTTGTAAATTCAACACACACGTATCATTCATTGCGTTGCACTACACAATGACCATTGAAAATCCAAAAACTGCAACTTTTGGTTTGGGGGGTTTGTGTTTCAGGTGTTCTATCGCAGCCATTTTTGCCGCTTTTTTACAATGAGATGTTTAAAATGAAAGAAAAGAGCAAGACATAGGACACAAAATGTATATTTTGGAAAAACTTCAGAATGATAAGATTCTGGCCACAATAATGATCAAAAAACATGCCAAGATACTTTTTGTGCCAACTGTATACTTTACAAGTGTCTCTATGGGCTCTTCACAAATTTTAGGGGGGTTGCACAATTTAAGGATGGATATATGTCCCTCCCATCCCCCTGCTTCTTCCACCTATGAACACACAAATGACCATACAGAGATGTACTGCCAAAAGCTGCCAATATGAGTCACATCATCAGCCTTCTGGCATAGGGATCACTTTATCCACTGTTGTTGTGCCGCCTGCCTTAAGGCAGAAAGACACATAGGGATCACTTTGTCCACTGTTGTTGTTGTTGTAATCTGTTGTCTGTTGTTGATGTAGTCTGTTGTCAGGGGCGGATCCAGGATTGGAAAAACGTCAAAATTACCGGGGGCTGAAAGGCTGTAACTGGTCCAAAATAGCTCAAAATGGACTGATTTTGCAAGAATTTGCAGAATTACCGGGAGGCGCATACCCCCTCCCTGGATCCGCGCCTGGTTGTCGTGAAAAAGTGTTAACATTTGCCTGTAATATTAAAACCAAACTTGAGTCATAGGTGTAATGTGGGACTGCACATTTGTTGATGAGATAAAAGGTCAAAGGTCATGTGAGGTCAAGTTGTAAGATGTAAAATTGACCTGAATTAAAATGTGGAAGTTCAATTGGAACCAAACTTGGTTTATGAATATGCAAACCCTTATTTGTTTATGAGGTCAATGGTCACATGTTAAGGTCAAAGGTCATATGGGGCCTATCATTCACAAACCATGACAGCAGGCGACATTAGTGGTCCAAGGACCGTAATATTTTTGATGGTATAAAGATTTATCACTTTTTCTCCCAATTTGTTGTATAAAAAATAAGGCCAATTTCCTTAAAGACACTATCAGTAATTTGACCGAAAGAGTCAAAATATTTGAAATTTGCAAGAGTAGCTTAAATGTGAATGATAAGTCTCTAGAATTCACGTAAGTTATTTTTTCCAGCTGAAAAATTTACAGAAAAGGTAGAAAACTGCAACGATCAAAGATATGAATCTCCATTCAAATACGTGTTACAGTAAGTGTCCGTACGGACAGTAATGACTAAAATATCTGATTTTGTCCTTATTGGGTTGCTTTTGGACTTATCACTTGTAGGGTATGTTAGGATACCTATACTTGTTACAAACATGCAAAAATCTCATTTTTGATGATTTTTTCGATTTTCTGGTTGAGCAAATCACTGATAGTGCCTTTAATTTGGAGCAACGATTTCAATTGGAAGATTTGAGGGAACAAAGATTTTAAATTTGTGTTAATTTTTGTTTCAAAATCAGCATTTAGATACAGCTGAAGGTCTCATTTTTTGGTAGAAATTTGTCTATTTATAACTTCTTTGCCAGACACCCCCTCCCCATGGAGAGTTAGGATTTTTTTTTCGCTTTAGCTAGCCATTGTAAAGACACTATCAGTGATTCACTTGAGTCAAAATATTTTAAATGTTCAAAATTAACTTAAAAGTGAAGGATAAGTCTGTAGAATTCTTATAAGTTATTGTTTGCCAAAAAATTGGCAAAAAATGACAGAAAAGGATGAAAACAGCAGTAATAAAAGATAAGAATCTCCATTCAGTTACATATTATAGCAAGTGTTCATATGGACAATGTTGACAAAATATCCGATTCCATCCTTATTAGGTTGTTTTCAGTTTTAGCACTTGTAAGGTATGTTATCTAAGCTATACTTGCTACAGACATGCACAAATCAGATCTTTTTTCTGATTTAGCAAATCACTGATATTGCCTTGAATGATTTTCACCTTTTTTATCCCAATTTTAGCCATTTATCATCAAATATATGTGATGCAGTCTGCACTCTTCTACCTTCTGTTCTGTTTACATTATTTTTCCATGTACAGATTGTTACCTTCCCCAGTGGCCAATGATCATGGTGAAAAACCCAAATATTTGGTCACATTTGAATCAGTGACACTTGCATTTCAAGTACAACACTCAACAAACATTAGACTAATCCTCCGGTATATAGACAAATTGACAAAGTTAGTAAACAATTGGATAAAGCAGCTGAAATTGGGCTGAAAATGGAAGGAAATAAGTACATTTGTGCAACACAGAGGAATTAAGCCTTCTCCCAAATTCAGGGTAAAGTTGGTTACAACAATCTTTAAAAATTGGGACAAAAATGCAAATGTTATTCGATTTCATCCTGCTATATTTTGAGCCACAAGGAAACTGGGTTTTAAAAAAAATATGCAAATAGTCTAATTTGGTCATATAATAGCTATTCATCCCCCAGGGTGCCTTCCCAGCCAGTTACCAGTATCTGAACACACCTTGATATCCCCAGGATATGCACAATTTATACTCAACACGTATCACCTTCGCCAACTTCAATTCCGCACCAATTTCACTTACCTTAATTGCGTGCAGTTCAATCCCAGCCTCACAATTACGAGCTATCTTCTGCACTGTTATTGAATTTTATTGACCCACAACCCAACGGGCTACGCTGCACTGAATTCCCAGTCGACAGTCTGCACTGATATGATTTATGGTTTGACACGTTTTTGCATCTAGTCAGCAGTGGTTGTCACTTGCCAGCAAGCAAGACAATAGTCACAGCACTGTCAATGTACGACAAGTAAGCTCAGTTACATTCAATCAATGTTGTTATCCACGATGTAATAATACGAGGTTCTTTGTTCAGATAAATTGAACAACGAACACACAATCAAAACCACACTTCCACACTATCATAGGTATTCCCATGGCGCGGGAGTCATGCCTGCACATCTGTTGCCTTGTGGTATTTTTTTCACTGACCTATTTCTACACAAGAGATTTTTTTTACATCTTAGCTAAACTACACACCATATTTAATGTTGTTTGACTCATGCACACAGTTCGACTGTGGTATTTTTCTTTCTCATCTTTGAGTGAATACATGATTCGGTGAACTAGCAATTCGTTACTGTCATAGCACTTTGCACGCTATTATTTGTATTGATCTCACTTTTGTTAAAAAGAATACACCAGTACAATTGCATGTATATTGTTTGCCATGGTAACAAAGAGCATACAAATGTGCCTGGGAAGAGAGCTTTTATAGTAGGGAATATCAGGTTTCCTCATATATGTCAATCATTGTGTAATTTGGTATACTTTTTGGTAAAAATGCTTCTTCTCACACATCCAAGACAGGGTAGTAAAAAAAAGTGTTTGTACCAAATGAAACAAGGCGAACTCGGATTTACGCGATGGCGTAAATATTCCGCCGCCGAACGGGCCGAATCACTACATGCAAAAATAAGCGGGCACTGTATGAGTTTACATATGATCCCAGAAAATGGTATACCTTTGTAGAATGACTCACGAATCTTAAATTAATCTGGCAAAATCCCTTAAATCACTAAATTTATAAAAATATAATTTATTCCAATTTGGCAACACTATTTTTGAAAAATCATGTGACCACATTTTAAATTTGGGCCCTGTACTAGGTCCCAGAAAGGGGTCGAAACACTGAATTTTACTTATTTTTCACATTTTCCAAGAAATGTAACAGGCTGGCAACCCAAAAACTGGCCCACATGCACCAGAACTAAAAAAACCTTTCAATGAAACATGGGTACTACATTAGTTAATACCTTTGTGTATAATGCCAACTCAAGTTGACATTTTCTGTGCAATATTGACCTTTTCCCCCCCTACCCCCTGACAGACCCGGGGAGGACCTTGGGAAGTATGAATTACATGGTGAATAGGGTTCCCCTCCTACACTATACCAAATTTCTGGCACTCTAGCTCATCCAGAAAAAAAGATATGCCCCAATGTTCCAGGGTTAAAATTTTTTATCACGGACATACGGACATACATACGGACGTAGCCCCTTTTATATCCCCAATCCTGAACTTCGTTCGGCGGGGACAAATACAAAAATGTTTAGGTACATTTTGGGAGGTCTATATGAGCATGAAATCCACATAGGAATACAAGTTTCACACCAGTGGGCAGTGCCTCTACAATATGAATGCTTGTTCCTATTAGTTGAGGGCTGATCACATTCAAGGTGCAACGAGAGATTTTGAGGGACCAATATTGTGTCTTAAGTATTTTCCTATATATTGGACACGCAATAGATTTCTTACCTTGTGGTTGGCTACAGAAATGTCTTCAACAGAGAGAAAACAGGTGATTTTGATTTGCTTGTATTTCAATGTAAAACATAGGCGGAATTTCATATTTGCGCCTATACGAATTAGAATTTCACCATTTTTGTACCAAAGAAACATTTTTTAGCTAATCCTTTCAGATGGGGATATCTTTTGGCAAGAGTTCCATATTCCCCCCTTCAAAGTTACACATGTAACCAATTCTTTTTTATTTAGGGCCTTAAGTTATGGTATTTATTAGTGTAAGCCATAAATAAAAAAATTTGTCATTTTCATGAGAATTTGTAAAGGGGGTACATCTGTGTGAACTCTTTCCATTCTTTTAATGGAAAAGCTTTACATCAGGTCAAAATCAGTACTTTCAGGGACACCTGATATGTGGAAATCTCTCGTGGCACTTTACAAAATAACTTTTAAAAAATTGTGCCTGGGAACCACGGGCATACGGGATCACTGTTGGAGGGGGAAATTCCCAGTTTTGGGCAATTTCCCTGGATGGAGGTGTTTTTGAGCAGATTTACTCGTTGGAGGTGAAAATTTTCCAGTGAGGCATGAAAAAGGGCTGATTTAGCATGATTGATTTTCAAGCTTTTTACTGCCAGTCAAAGCTCTCTGGGCTTGCAACCTGCCCCCCTTCCCTCCCCTTACGACTACCTGACCGGTAAGGTATAACACTCTTGGTACATCATAGGAAGACTGGAGTTAGTAGACACATAACAAGTTGAGAGCAATTTGGGGGTTAGATGGAGTATTACTAAGGATAAATTAAATATACAAGTTTGCACTCCAACAAATTACAAATGTGATGAATGATGAGTTTGGCTGAATATGATAACATAATTCATGATTTTTTTCTTTAGTTTCCCTAGACAAATTGTTTTTCTTCATAATTAATTACCTAGCAACTTACAGCACATTTTTTTCAGAGGTGTCCCCAATTTCAAAATTATTTTGCAGTTACATGGTTATTGGCTAGTAAACGATACGTGAATGGTAAAGCTCAAACTTCTCCATCTTGCTAAGAAGGAATTTTTATCATTGAAATATAATTATTATTGTTCTCAATAATAATTCAACGGCTGCGAAAGCGTTATTCCATTTTTGAAATAACCGGGAAATAGCGCCATGTACCTTGATCCCCAAATCTACTTACAAAATCCCTTCCCTTATGACGCATGCACCTTTTTCAGCATTTCCATTCACATGTGTAGATTCCTGGCAACACCAACACAACAGCGCATGATTGTTCAAACTTGAAAATTTTGGGGGGGGTGTGCTCTTAAAAAATGTGCGTTGTTTATTGCTTTAAACCTCCAGTTGTTATAGAAATATTGGCAAGCTTTTGAATTAAATCAGTCAAAAATTAACATTAATGTCATTTTTCCATTGTGACTGTTTCTTATTTGACAAACAACAGACTGTGTGCTGGGATTTTGTACAGCTGCACACGCACACTCATTAAGGAAGGATAAAAGCTTATGTTCAAAATGATAAATTAGAAAAACTGGTCATTGTACCAAAAGGCATTTAAACCATTTTGTGAAATTACGTTGCAAACTTGGCTACACTTTGAGTAAAAATCAGATTTTCCACCTTTGGAGTATAAGTCTTTTTGATTATTAAATTAATTATTTTTGGGCCCCCCGTATGGTATTTGTGGTGCTGGGTGTGTGTGTGTGTGCATGTGGTGTGTGGTGGGGGGGGGGATTGTTGGGTGTAGCATTGTGTGAAGGGAGCGAGAAGGAAGGGGAGGGAGGGGTAGGAAAACAGAACCTCCTAACATCAGTATTATTTTGTATCACTTTCTGGTTACATTTAGTAGTTCGTTCGTCATCTCTGCGAAAAAATTGAAAAACGAAAAAAAAAAAAAATGACTATGAAATGACAAATATTTAAGATGACATCAGTTAAAGAAGCGGTTGTATTTGAAAGCTTCAGTTTGGGATTTATATTAGATTGGACATTGCTAGACGGACTTTGTTGGTATCGTGATATCGCAGACTGTTAACTGTCCCTATATAAACCCTTTTTTCTTGAGCTGCTGGACAAAGTTAATCTTCCTGGACTGCTCCGAAAAAGGCTATTAAGACTGGAGAGCTTCCCTTGGATTTAATCAGCCTAGAATATGAAACTGAAACTTGCAAACATCTTTTGAAATTTTCACTGTAAGGACATCACATTAACTGCAATGCTTTTTTTAAATTCCTGGACCAGGTTGCCGACATCTGAGTTGATTCACATTATACCAGGCGTGGCGGCCAAGCCTCATTCATTATAGCAACTCAACCAAAAAAATGTCAAAGAAATACGCAATACTGATTGAAACACAAACCAATTTGGGTAGCTTTGATGTGGGTCGGTTATGGGTATTCCCATGACCCGCATACAACCTCGTCCCTCACTCATTCGTTATTCTACAAAAAAAATCATAAATAACCCTTCCAGTTGGAGTTGATTCTCACTCCAACGTTTTGGAATAAGAAAAATTCCTGACCTATATAAACCTAGAATTGTCGCGCGATTCTCGGCTTTCCGCTCACTAGATTCAAAATATACTGTGGTCCGCTCCATAACCGTTGACCTCAGCACATGCTGTGACCTCCTCAAACATATCTGGATACCATGGTACACCTCTTACACAAGTTTGGTCCAATTGTACTTAGTCAAGTTTTCCATTGAGTCATTTTTATCATTTTTACCTATTTTTCTATATGTGAAACCTCACATGACCTTTGACCTTCAGCACATACCTTTGACCCAAACACAATGACCTTTGACCTCATCACATAATGAGGGATCCCATGGTGCACCTATGGAACAGAAGTTGGTTCCAATGAAACTTCAACTTCATTGAGTTCGATTTACACAACTTAATTTAGTGACACACACATCCACACATCATCCACCCTCACATACTAACACACGCACACGGATTTGCTAAGTGGTCCTGCCCAGCTTCTAGCTGCGGTCCACAAAATCAGAATTTTCATCAAGACAACTGAAATTTGGATTCTGGGCCGCCCTCGCCCTGATTTATACAGGGCTTACGCATGATCATTTTTGGGGTGCAAACTTGAAAAGTTGGATTTTTGGGTAAAGTCAACCTACCCCCCCCCCCCCCCCACCCCCCCACCCCCAATGGTCCTCTTTGGACTTTTTGAATTTCTTCACCCAAAAAGTGGAACTTTCTTGTAAAAAAATTGTAACCTTTTTATAAAAAAAAATCAGCACAAATTGACCTTTTTCCCCGTTTGAGGAACCCTGCACCTCCCCTCACTCTTTTACATTTTTGGATAACTTTCACAAAAAAGGGCATAAAACAGGGGGTCAATTGTCCGAGATGGGCATTTCCAGTTTTTTTAAGGCAGATTTTCTGCGTAGGAAATTTGAGGCGATTCTCTTGGATGGAGTGTTAAAATTTCCTGGTGACAGGAAAAATGAGCTGATTTAGCATGATTTTTCAGGTTTTTTCTTCCTGGTCAAAGTTCTCTGCATGGTGGCAACCGTCTTCCCTGCAAGTACTTTAACACAAAAATTCAACTTGAATTCCTTTGAATATCGCGCTCGTGATGCCCACCCATTAATCATCCCCACCAAGTTACATCTGAATTCACCAAGAGTAAAAAATGTTTACACAGTGTGAACAAACACACAGAAGTGCCGTCTACATACACACACACATATACTGGTCGCATGGGCAAAATAAAAACAGAGTTGTGAAGAAAGTTTACTGTTTGCTAGTTTGCCTTTAACCTCTTTATTTCAATCAATGATGACATTTATGTTTGGTGAAAACACATGTGCCTTTCAGGCACTTAAAACTGATTTTAAAAGGACAAGTAGCAATTTGCTGATCCGGAACATTTGAAAAATCAATCAAAATTCATATTTTGGTATTTTTGTTACTTGGCATAGATTGGCTAACATAACCTGCAAGTGGTTGGCTTGAAATCCGTGATTAAAGACAAAGGCAGTACTTTTTATCCGATTCTGTAATTTTCTATACGTGTTGTATCAAAATTAAGACTGAGATCAAAAAAGCCTTTGCATGTGAATATCCCAGATTTATAAAGCGTAATGTGCACCATGACCTTACAGTTTGACCTCCACACAAGATATATTGATCTTTTTTTGTTCTGTACTGATGCCAACCACAATCAGCTGTTTATTGTAGATTTTGATCGTCAAGACTGCATGTCTATTTGCGAGAACGTAATATACAAATTGTCCTCAAATACTTCATTTTTTCACTCTTTGGTGTTCTTTCTCATTAAAGTAGCTTATGGAATTAGGATACATTTTATCTTTGATTTATAAGCTAAAAACTGTCATTTCCACATTGTTTTATTCCTCTTGCATTATCGCTGCTTATCCCTTTCTATACATATACTGGTAAGATTTGAACAATTGTTTCTTAAATACAATTCTGTTAAAATGGTCCACTATGATGCACTTTTTACCATAACCATCATTTTAAATCCCCCTTAGAAAACTCCCCATAGGGTGTGTGTAAAAGTCCCCACAAGGTAGGCCTACGCTCCATTGCAACGCCCACAACACACAAAATGATTGTTTAGAGAAATACCTTCCCAGGTTAATTTTTGCCAAGTTCATTTTTTTGTGATTATTACAGACCTGAACATTCCATAGTCTTCATTTGAAATTCACGTTTCCAACCAGCCCATACATTATATGCTTCCCTGTGCAACAAGATTTTTGTAAGGCTTTTGATGGTTAGAAGAGCAACCAATATTAATTTATGAGATTTATGCACAGATGTGTTGTATTGACTTAGTAAGCAGTATCTGTGAACGGTTGGTCACAAGTGTGCATGCGTCATTAAAAGAAGGTATTTTATAATTAGCACGAAGATCCCGATCGAAAATCAACTGTACCCTGGAAAGCGATGAAATTTCTGTTGTTCATTATAAAATAGCACAATCCTCACAAAATATCCCAACTTAAATTTTATGATCCAATGGAGCAGATAATGGATAAGCATTAACATTTACATGGCACTATTTCAACGCTATTTCATATAGGAATGACGTTTTCAGTGGCCATTGAATTATTATCGGAATCCGATATTAATAATTCTAATTACAAAATTCCTAACGCGAAACAGAGAAGTTCGAGCTTTACATTCCCAGGGATAGTGATACTAGATGAATTACCAATGCAACTGCAAAAATCTAAATTTTTTTGAAAATTGGGAGTGCTCTTCAAAGAGGTGCTATTACCACTATACATTTCATTGCAGCTTTTCAACAGGTATCACTCTTTGCACGGTTCACCATTTGCAGGGTGTTACATAACAATGCATTCACCTCTTGCAACGCTCATTGGTTCCGTTTGGTGAGAGAATCGAACCTAATCGAACTGTTGTGTAAATCTCCATTCATGTTTTTACCAGTTTGAGGCTCTCCCCGCAAATGGCGAATCCGTGCAAAGAGCAAATAGGACTACAACATTCTCAGAGCAAATCACTTTGTATCATCGGGTAATGTTGGGGCTGCAATTTGAAAGTGATCAATTTAATTTTTCATAAGACAGAGTAAATATACACAGAGAATGCTTTGAAGAAATAAAATAACATTTTATTGTCATCAATCTTATGTAGATCTACATTATGTAATTGTCCCTCCTGCTGTCCAACACAAAAAACTTCCTTTCATTCAAATCATCCAAAGATCATATAGTGTAAAACAATTTCAATTTCTTGTTGTACGTAACCAGTCAACCTACTGGGGGATGTTGTGTCAAAGGACATTTGTCTTGTGCTATTGCAGTTTGCTTGAACTTTTAAATGAAGTGTGCTGGTCTGTTTGTAACATATGTTTAAAAACTATTTTATCTGATGTGTCACATAACTTGATCTGTGAGGATACATTCACGTAAAATCAAAGTTCACATATGGATGTTTCCCAGTAAGTGCCCAAGACTCGTCCCCAAAACTTGAATTCCAATGGCTATGTTTTAAAATCAAGAAGAACACTATAAAGTGAGTTATTTTGATATTTAAAATATTATTACTTTACAATAGTTTTTAAATTTGTGATAAGTGTTTTGGAAAGTGTTTCTAGTTAAAAACAGGTTGCTAATGTTACTAATATTGGACAGAAAAAGTTCGCAAAACTTTGTCCAAAAGTAGTAACATTAGCAAAATCTTTAATCATGGATATTATTTATCAAGGAGAAAAAAAAAATCTCTTAATTTGATATTTAAATATATGCCAATAAATAGCAGGAAATAGTGTTTTGCATAAAACATCTCCCTCGGATAATATCTCTCGCCTACTTAAACTCCCCACTAAAAAATCCGAACGATATAAATTACTGTATTAAAAAGGTATGTAGGTATGTAGGTGAATTATAATAATAAATTCCAGGATCGTTGTTCGCGTAATGTGTTTGCTTATTGACCTGTGACCGTAATGCGTTGATAACCAGCATGATTTGGAATTTGAGAGATGTGATCAGCTGGCTTGCGCGTGCATTTGAAAGCACGTTTGAGCATGTTGATGGCCATTTCAACATCGTTCGGATTTTTAGGCGGGGAGTATATAATAATTCTAAAACTTTATCGTTAATGTTACTATTTTTGGACAGACACATTAGACAGGCTGTGTCCATCCAATAATAGTAACATTAGCAACACATTTTTAATCAAAAGGTAAAATACTTTTCTATGTAGTAATAACATGTAGTTAAATACCAAATTACTCAATTTGTATTTTGTCTATCTAATAAAACAATATCATGATGGGAACTCTATGGGGCACTTTACTGTGAAACATGCCATATTTAATTCTTGTTTCACAACTTATATATATTTTGAAAATATTTTTGCTGCTTTCAAAATTTACAAAAATAAATTGGTGAGAAATTGCAGTGCTAGTTTTGGGCTTGCCCTGTCTTTTAGAGTTAAATACTACTTGACAATTGTGAAAAAATACACTTTAAAAGAGGGTATAAACACCAAAAAATAAAATTGTCGATCTTTTTTTTGTTTTATTTTAAACCCTGCTTCTTTTCCCTGGGGTGGCACCTTTATGGCAGTAAGGGTATATTGCAGCAGTCAAGACCCCTAGCTTGCACCTCTTCTTTGGCCCCCACCCCAATCAAGCAAGCTCCAGTTTTTAATACACCACTTTGCCAAAATTCCTAACATTTTGGCTCTTTTGCCTAAATATTATAATTTATATTTCTTCAATGCCACAACATCAGTTCCCAATACCATCAATTGTCAAAAGTTAAGTTCCAAAGACTCAACCTTTGCAAAAAATTCAGTTCTCAAGCCCCCAATTTCCCTATTTTTAAGCCCCCCTACACCCCTTAAAATACCAAATATAACTTGTCCCAAGTGTCCACCGACTATTTTTTGTTTAAGGTCGGGTTCATTAACAAATAGTTATGATTTCAGTCCTTCACAATTAATGGTTTGTACTACACTACACTACATTCACAAAAATTTGTTTTACAGTACTTCTCAAAGAAGATTACTTATTCCCTACTTATTTTACAGGTACACAAAATATACTGATACAAAATATTCTTATATATAAAAATATAATCTAAATGATTTCTCTTTTCATACCAGTGCCTTTCATTCAGAAATTATCATGGTAAAAAGTTTTTGTAAGTCCTCAATCCCCAAGTGCTTTACAGCTTTTAAATATTTGTTTTCTGACAAAACTAAATACTACAATGTAGCCATGAATACACTATATTTTGACAACCAACCAACTTGGATATCCACAAGTTACCTTCGTTGGCAAATTTTACAAATGTCATTGTCCAGGCAAACAGATTCTGTCCCTGTAATATGTAATTTCCATTTTTGGACAAAAGAGGGTGCTATAGGCATACAAGTCAGAATCTTTTCACCGCACCGAGCAAACTCCTGCGGTGCATGATGCGTACCATTTCCAAAACCACGGACATTTACTTCGCATTTCCCAAGAAAGATCGATGACCGTGTAGAAATTTTTTTTTGTCTAAAATGGTTCCCTTTTATACCACTCCAAACCCGTTCAACAGAAAAACTTCTAACCGGTCCACTATTTAATTGTTTTTAACCTTATAATTAAACCCGAATATCAAATTTCCACAGACGCCTACTAAAGAATGTTGAAGAGTATTTTAGTTGATCATGAACACCATCACAATAGCTCAGCGGGATGTTGTCCGCTTTCGTGGAATCTTTTTAAGCACTAGATTTTTGCAATCAATTGTCTGATTTTTTGCATGCCCTACATACAGGCCCATAACCAGTAGTGGAGGGGTGTTACACCACCCCATTAAAAAAAACCCTAACAAATGGCCAAGACTAGGGTTTTTATGCTATTTTGTCGGAAAAACGTTAAATTTGGGTAAAAAACCCCACTTTTGCCAAATTCAAAAACCCCCCCCCCCCCCTTTTGGGGATGGACAAATTTGTGAAAAGGCTCCTTTTTGAACCATTCCGCCCCTCCCCTAAAAAAGCCTGGTTACGGGCCTGCCTACATAGAGGAGGAGCAGAATATCAAGGGGCCTTATTTAAGGAGTTCGTTTACCCCTCCCACTACAGAAAGGTTTGACACTTTGGTAGTTAGTAATGGACCCTCTCATCAATGCTAGGTAGGTGGTTCTCTCAAATTGTGGTATACTTTTCATAGGGGGCACATTAAGTTTAACACAGGGGTCAAATTTTTAAAATGCCCATCATTATTTGAAAGGTATGCCATATTGTCCATCTAATCATAAGGATTTCCAAAAATGTATAGTTTTGTACCACCTACAACCATTGTTTTGAGTTCGAGGGTAATGACAAAAGGTCATCTCAATTTGTACAGGGGTCCCATTATATAAGTTAATCTGAATTATAATTTAAATACTTGAAATTAATTGCCTGGGGTAGAGGAACTATAAAAAGTATTGTTTTTTGATTATGTTAAATGTTTACGTAAGAGAAAGGGTCAAAAAGTCAACACAATTGCATTTGTTGCCCTTGACCTATTTTGTCGCTAACTAATTCATTAGCAGATGGTATAAC
Source organism: Ophioderma brevispina (assembly GCA_023653785.1). NCBI lineage: Eukaryota > Metazoa > Echinodermata > Ophiuroidea > Amphilepidida > Ophiodermatidae > Ophioderma > Ophioderma brevispina. The sequence goes on from JAMKCH010017953.1 coordinate 30,297, forward strand.
CTATTCCTTATTTTGACACATGAACCTAGATGAAAACTTCTTTTCTTTCATTTTTTACCACATTGGAGGCAACTTCTGATTTTGACTTCTGTAGCAAATTAGAATGTACCTTTTTTACCATTTTAGAGCCATTTTTACCACATAACTCCAAAACTAAAGGTCCATAGATGGTAAACCGATACATTTTTGGAATCTTATGACTAGACGATCAATATGGGCAATACATTTCAACATGATGGGAGCATTTTAAAATTTGACCCCTGTGTAAACTTAACTTGGCCCCTATTGAAATAAGTGATACCCAATTTAGAGTACTACCGACCATATATTGATGTGGAGGGTCCATACCAACTACCCAAGGTGTCAAACCTTTTCTGTAGTGAGGGGTAAAGATGTGTTTTGTCCTGGGTCCGAGCTCCTCATCTCTACACTAGGTTGTTATAATGTTAGATGTTCTCTTGCCCATTTTTAAAGAATAAACCAAAACACATTGCATAGTGTCAAACAGCTAGGATTGGGTATTAGTACTTTTGTGCTTATGCAGAATTTTGAAATGTGAGCAAGGTATAAATCCTGCTAGAAAATGAAAATTTTGTGAAGTCAACTAGTCGAGGGCGAATCAGATTACTATTCACACACAACCACACACACACCCACACACACACACCACACCCACACACACCCACACAACACACACCACACCACACACACACACACACACACACACACACACAACTTTTGCTGATTACCAATGATAAAAATGAGCAAGTTGGCAGATGGCTGTTCAACACACCTACTGAGTCAAGTTCTATATTAATAAAATATTAGAACTGTGCATGCTTATGTCCCATTTCCATCTTAGCACCTACAACATACTATAAGAAGCCTACTGCTCTTTGGACCCATAGAAGTCTGTTCCAAAAACACTGTAGGCATATCTTTTGCGATGGTAAACTTTCCTGAACAAACCACATTGCCTGACGTTCTAGAATGCCTGGCCGAAATTCAAACAAAAGTTCATTTTTCCATGCTGTAGGGGGTTTACGTATACTGGGCTTGGGCAGTCTGCCAGGGACTCGTTGATCAAGATGGCTTTCCAACCGTCGTTACAAAAACCTTTGGTTTTCCCGAGGCCGGTTGGTCCCGGCAATTATTTTATCAATGGCTTATCACTGGATTAACTACATGAGTGGTTTTGTGCAGCTGTCAATCAACTTCCGTTATCTTTGTGCCAATTTCGTGTCCACGTTTGTCTGTTATTTACTTTAAATTTGTTTAAATCAAGCCTATATTATCTTGCTTGAATTAATGTAGGTTTGGAATTTAACAAGTTTTCCTTTAAACAAGATATTCTTTTTATGATTTTTTATTTTGCATTTTAATTTTATTCAGTCTTTTTGAAAATCTTGTTATGATGTTTAATTAAAAAATAGAAAGTATGCACTTTTTTAAACACGTTTTCTTTAAATAAGATATTCCTTTAACGTTTTTTTTATTTTACTTGTACTTCAGTCTTTTTTTGTCTTTTTATATTTTAAATTTTTTAAAAGTAGAGTCAACGCTTGATTTAACAAGTTTTTCTTTACACAAGATTTCTGATATCCGTTAATTACCTGGACCAACCGGGCTACTGGACCTTTGATAACAAGGGGAACAATAAGGAACAATAGAGGTGTTATTTGCCGGGACCAAACCGGCTGGGACCATGCGGGCTAAAACCCTCCACCTCTAGCCTTTTATTTAATCTATCTCTTTGTTGAGACATCAGCATGCAGAAATGCCAGTTTGAATCTCGCTGGGACAACTTTTTAGACCTTGCATATGCAGGATTCTCTGGGAAAAGATAAATTATTTCAAATGTCTGTGCTTTATGTACAAGTGGGCTAAGTGGTTGATGTACTTTTTGCATTTAATTGACTTAGGGACTGCTCTATTTACTGTACACAGTCAATGCTTACTGAAACATCAAGTTTCCTTGCATAATTATGTCTACGAGCCAAAAGCTGAATAAATCGAAAGTTTTTTAAAAACATTTTTGTATCATTTTTTTATCAATCATGTCCCACCAAAATTGACAGCCAATCGTGACCATACGCCATGCGATTGCTACTGAGTTTGTGCAGATAGGGCTAACCAACCTTCTGTTCCTGATTATACCTTTCAATTCCATCTTAAGTGGTTCTCTTTGTCTGAGTACAAATAAATGTGATAAATATTTTCTAGGAATTTATTTCAGATTAACAAGTAACTGTTTGAATACTATTTTAACATTACATAGTACGGAATGAAGTTGGTATACTTGTGACGGTACGTTCCTGAATACAGTATTAACATGGCATTTTATTATACCCAAAAAAGTCTCACCCTGCTACCTTGTCCAAATAATTTTTTTATGCTATTACCTTTAGAACTCAGAGTTTTGTAACAAATGACAACACAGTGGCCTTCTTCTGGGCACATTCACTAAGCTTAAAACTTGGGTTTGACTTTAGTGTCGCCTTAACAATTCAGATGAAGTTTGTTACACATGTGTTTGGTAAGCTCAGAAGCTATGAAATATGCCCAATATACAACTTATTTCGAGTGCACCTTCCCCTATCAGAGCACGGTAAATTAATATGCCATATCACTCACTGCATTTGAAAAAAAAACTTGATAGCTTGTTCAAGTTTTTTTTAACATGATGAACTCCCTGATTTACTTTACCATATCCTCCAGGTAAAGTCTAAAAACCACAATTCCTTTAATCATGCTCCTACTGAGCCAGGGCTCAGCAGATTATGTACTGATCCAGCACCTGAGCCCTCGCATGGGTGATTGTGTCATGTTGCCTGGGTCCAAATCACAGCCAGTGGCGTGGTACGTAGCGGAAACATGACATGCTTAAAATGCTTATAGATTTCAAAAGGAATGGTGGCTTCTAATTTACCAACAACCCCTAACAGGATCAGCTGCTAAAACATTTTATGTACAGTTACCATAGAAAACATACAACAATAAAACAAGTTCTATAAAAAAAATAAATAATTTTGAAAGCACTTCTTAGCATTTTAGTACTGTTCTATGATTTGTGTTTGTTAGATCTGTGTCAAGAAATACTTAATAAACTTAAAAACCACATAGTCCTGCCATTACAAACACTTTTCACACGGAGCAGGAAATCAATAAACTTGGTGCAATCGCCAGTTGTTGACTTGGGCACTAATCTTGTTATAATACTTGGAAACTCCAATACAGACATCCCTGTTAATGGCTTTTTCAATGTTAACAATGTCTACTTTGTGTAAAAGACTATGGTCAACAAGCATCACTAGGTTGAAGTTTCTTGCTCGAGTCAGTGAAATTCACAATAAAAAAAGTGTATTTTTCCACACAACAAAGCGTTAATAATTGATTAAATAGATGCTGCTTGTGTATTCAACATTAATAAACTGAGGGATGATCCATCCGAAATGACCTGGAAGAATGAAGTTCAGGAAACTAGGAAGCAGGTTAAATTTAAATTGATTTCCCTTGAGTGTGAAAAGGCCTAGTATCTAATTATACACTATGTACGAATAGCCATGCTTGCATTAAATACCTGTTTTCAAACAGGATAGTACTAATTTTACTGTACCAGTTTGGAACAAGCTGAATATAAAACCCACCTATACATACATTTAATCTGTGTGAAACAATACTTATATAATATGGAATGGCTGAGATTACTCCAGAAAATAACGCCCAGCCTAGTTTAAAGCTATCGGGCGAGTCAAATATTTTCTTGGCCAGGGCGATGTTTCTACTCTCAATCCAAACAAGGGCGAACTCGTATTTACACCATCGTAAATATGTCCCCGTCGAATGTTGCTATCACTAACATGCGATAATGCAACTTCAACAAACCCTCCCCCTTTCCCCAATACCCCCGAAAACCCCGCAACACTCCACCCCCCCTCCCCAACACCCCGCAAAACCCACACCCGCCCCAACCCCCCCACACCACAACTCCCCCAACACCCCACCCTCATCCCCGACCACCCACCCCCACCACGTCATCCCCAACACCCACCCTCATCCCCACACCCCCTGCAACACCCCACCCCCTCTAACACCCCTCAACACCCCAACCCTCACCACACACCCTAGAACACGGCTCCCTTCCCCACACCCCCGGCACTGTCCAGCCCTTCCCAAACAACCCACCCCTCCCACACCCCAATACCCAAAACCTCCCTTCCCAACACCCCACCCCCGCATACCCCCCCCTCCCCAATCACCCCTGCAACAACACCCCACCCCCCTCCCCAAACACCCCTACTCCCTCTCCAACACCCAACCCCTCCCCAACACCCATACCCTCCCGACACCCAACCCCCTCACCATACACACCACCCCTCCCCAAAACCTCACACCACACCCCCCCCATGCATCGTAGTCCCTCATTTCATCGAAGGAAATTTTGCCTATCCCATTAAACTTTTCATGCGATACTCTTTACGATATTTTATTAGCTCATTTGCATACCTAATCAGCATGTATCACAATACTTCAATGCAAAACGATGCATGCCATGATGGACTCTCAATGTAGCTCGAGGAATTTTGTGTGTTCGTGTACCGTTTTAGCGATACAGTTATTACGCATATTTAATTAATTAGCTCATTTGCATACCTAACCCCGCATTTAACACTTTTCCAATTCAAAAACCGATGCTGTCATGATTGACTTTATGTAGCGAAGGAATTGTTGTGTGTCAGATATACGGTTTCAAAGATCCACATAGGTTTAACATTTTTATCACAGACTTCCAGGTTAACATTTTTACTCACCGACAGCGGACATACTGACTACGCATAACGGACACATCGGACATACGGACGAGCCCATTTTATAGTCCCCGTCCAGAACGTTGTTCGGCGGGGACAAAAGCCATCTCCACATTGTTATGCAAAAAATCCACTTGACAATAGGTTTTAAAAAATGGCTTCACTAAAATGACAGCAATTTGCCGTGAGAAGTTGTACGACCGAAGTGCCCAATATTTTAAATCTTGTGGCCGTGTTGGGTGGTAACATGCGATCGCACAGCATATTGCGTCCACACGGCGCTTTCTGATACATAATAATTAATCTAATTCACTCCTATTATTTCGCAAGTGTTTTACACAATTTTTTTAAACTGCCTCATATTACAATTACCTCAATATGATGAATACTAGCTTTGGATACTTTCTGTGTAAGTACTCTTAAAGTTAAAATAACTGGTACAAAAATTTGTAGTGAATGTACTTGAAAATACTTTGATTGTACTCTATATTCAATTTGCTTTTTTATGAACTATACCTTTCATCATGTGCCTAAAATGTACTCTTCGATGACAGTTAAGAGTGTATTAACTACAACTTCAGTGGCCTATGGCCATTTGATCCAGAGAATGAAGGTACTGTTTTTAGAGCCTCCTGCCACATGTCTATCATGTCATACCACATGGGCAACAGTACTTGTCCTTACATTTCAGTAGAACAAGGAGTTATTCTACATGAAAATTTGCTTAACCCCCTGTGCTATGACACAATAGATATATGGCAGAGGATCAAAACAATGCCTTTATTCTATTCTTATGACACTTTTTCAATAAGCAGCTCTTATCATCACCCTCATATTTTGTGTAACTGTACCCGAATGAATTACCACAAAATGTATGTTACTGTTGAAAAATTGCCTGCATCGCTTTTTTATTTCTATCTTTAAAGATCCATGGATCTAAATTTGGCTGCTTGTTGGCTCAGGGAGAAATTATTGTCATTCAACAATGTTGTGTTAAGTTGAGAGTACACTAGCCTTAAATCCAACACTTTAGAATTACTTTTAAACCTTGATTTGTTGCTTCCTACTTTTTGGGAGGTCTGGGTCCGAGTCTCAGTTGGGATTAGGTTTTAAATTTCCCTTTCTGTCTGTTGCTATGGAAACAGTTAACTGCCGTCACAAGTGGCCCACTCAATTTTAACTTTACCCTAAAGAAAAAGTAACAAAAGAAAAAAAACAGTTAAAATAATGTTGCTTATTTGTCTGTGAAAGAAAACATCACACAGCAATAAAAATAATACCTGACACCAGATGTTAGCAGAGTAGAGGTAGAAGCACATTCTTTTCCGCGTGGATTTGAAAATGTGACCTTTGGCCCGTTTTTTTACCGTAATAAGGCTTGATGAGCTTTAAGTGTTTTAGAATGAAGGTCATAAGGATCATTTCATTCAAATTTCAGCTCATCGGAACTTAAAAATTTGACCTTTGACCCCCGTGGAATAACCCCTTGCCAACCTTCGCATGATTTCAAAATTGTTACATGTTTAGAATGTCGTAAGGATCATTCAATTCCATCAAAGCGTTTACACCCATAATAACCCCTTGCCGACCTTCAATGAATAGCCTAATAAGTAATTTTGGTGGTGCTATCAAAATTTGTTTTGCCCCTTAATTGTAGTGAGAACTTTAAAATGTTTTAATTCATCAGGCATATGCTAAATGACTTTGACATGTCCCCCCTCAATACCTTTAGTGGCTGAGGAATTTAAACATGCACTAAGCTGTAGCAATCATGTGGCAAACCTTGACATTGTAGATCTTTTTTTTGAAATATTTTAAACGCAGGCCTGAAATTAACGCCTATATGACCTTGATAAATTTGAGATATTAACATTTTGTAAGGGTCTCAAGCTTCATCACCCTCATGAGTCAAGGGGGGCTTTTACCATGCAATGTAATAGGTAGGAGTTGCATTTTGGGCAAAAATTTCCTTTTTGACCACTGCGACTTTTATGTGACTTTTGAAACCCAAACAGTCAGTCACATATGCAGTTCTGTCTTGATGTTTGTGTCCCAAGTCCCTGTCAAATTGATGAAAGTAAGGGGTAAACCACAATTGGGAAGTTTACAGTTTTACCAGTTTTGAGTTCCCGTCTGTGCGAATGGTTTTACATTTGATTGATGGCCGCGTTTGAAAGTCCCATTTACTATTTGACAAAAAACCATAAAAAAAAACAAAAATAATCGGTCCTTGGACCAGCTTGTGTCGCCTGCCGTCGCTGTTAGTGAAGATAGGCCTAACATGACCTTTGCCCTTGATATGTGACCTTTGAACCTTGCTATGTGACCTTGACCCTCATCAACAAATGAGGGATCCAATTTGCACCTATGATTCAAGTTTGGTCCAATTGACTTCAAAACTTTCAAATGAGGTCAATTTTACTTTTCAGCCTATTTTAACAACGTGACCTCAACATGACCTTTGAACCTTGGCATGTGACTTTTTTCTCACTCACAAACAGTGGGGATGCTATGTTTGCAACCTGTGAGACCCAAGAGGTTTTTAAATCCATCAAGTAGGAGGATATTACAGGAAAATGTAAACCACCCTTTTATTTTCACAACAGCCTAATCAACAACAAATATCAATGGCGACACCTTTTGACGAACTAATTTGTCATTATTATAACCACTGATATCATCCCAGTGGCGTACCGGGGGGACCGGGGGGGGGGGGCAAGTTGCCACCCTCTGGCTTGAAAAGCGGACGATATGGACCAAAATATCATGTTCATCCCTCTTTCTTCGGAAATTTCGACCAATTTCAGCCTAAATTTGGTCAAATTAAAGTAAATTGGCAAATTTTGTGCGCGGCTACATTGCGGACTTTTTATCAAATTCAGACTTTATTGGCGCAAATCACCAGGACGATTTAAGACTTTTGCACCCTCTGGCGGGACGAAACTTTGAAATTTTGCCCCTCTGGAATCGACTGCCTCGGTAACACACCACTATTCCATCCTGTGTAAATTTTACGACATTTCATTGCGGCAAATATTAAATTTTCCTTCCTTAAAAACGCTACTTTAACACGTCTCTCTATGGGGAATGGACATAAGAGGGCGCTATAAACAACCCCTTATTACCTTTGTTGGCCTATATGGCAAGATTCCCGCCCTGGATTTTTCTTGCTTTTTATAGATGGAATAGGCTTTGCCTGTCCCTACCTTAAAATCGAGTTTTTTTTAAAAAAAAAATGGTGTCGCCCTGCTTACAGTTGCTCTAAAAATTATTTGGCATGGGGTCAAAAAACCGCTGTAAATAGCACAACTGTTTCCATCTGGATTGATATTACGCCATTACTTATGGAGGTCTACTTTAGTTAGTCAGAGCATACTCTAATACACCAACACTTTCTAATATTTAGTCCAGGGCCTCGAGATTTTTTCAGCTGAAAAGGTAGCTGCAATATCTCAAACCAACTTATTTGGTCATCATTTAATGGAGCTAACAAATTTATATGCCAATATAATTACATAAAAAAACACAAGTCAACTTGTGCTATCCCCCTGGAAAGATAAGATGACAGTATGGAACATAACCTCAGATGCCCTTTATTGACCTTGCTCCAAAGGGTAGTTTAGTGTTTTTGGACAGTTCTTGGTCATCGATTATTTAATAATCACTAAGTAACCCACGACCGAGCTTCTGCGCCCCTCCGTAGAACATCCGCTAGTGGGAGTATCTGCCGGCTCGAGCGCAGAAATCCTAGGCGGAGTGTCTGCGCTTGAGCGCAGAAACACCTCCGGCACTAAATATGAGGGACAAATCCTGAGCTGGCGAGCGCAGAAATCCATAGGCGGAGTGTCTTGCGCCCGAGCGCAGGGAACACCTCCGTCACTATCTAGTGAAGGGAACAATCCTGTTCCCTGCTCTCGAACGCAGAGAATCCCTAAACGGGTGTCTGCGCCCGGCGCAGGAAACACCTCCGTCACTATATAGTGAAGGAAACAATCTGCGCTCGGACGCAGAGAATCCTAGGCGGGAGTGTCTGCGCTCGGCTCAGGAATCATAAGGTGGAGTTCACTAAACATATCGTAGAATAACACAATAGGACTCGCGAGATGACTCCGCTGACGTTTTTCTGCGCTCACTTCCATTCCAACTGTGTGATTTGTTCTGTGCTCGCTCCGCTGCGGTGCGTTTTTACTATATTTTTTACTTTCTGGTTCTGCGCTCACTCCGCTGGTGGATGTCTCGCTCGCTCCGCTGGTGGATGTTCTGCGCTCGCTCAGCTGGTGGAACTTCTGCGCTCGCTCCGCTGGTACATGGAGGTTCCTGGCCGCTCGCTCCCCTGGTGATGTTTCTGCATGCGCTCGCTCCGCCGGTGGATCTTTTGCGCTCACTCCGCTGGTGAATGTTCTGCGCTCGCTCCACTTGCGGATGTTCTGCTTGGTTCACTATCAAATTAGGGGCTACTTTAATTTAATTCAGTTATGTTTCATGCAAATATTTTTGGGGTTTAATTAAACCATTTTATTTGCAATGTAAAAAATAATGCGAGGGTTTGCATTTTTAACACTCATAAAACCCACCGCGCCACATCGCTCCGCTTGGCGATTTCTGGCGCTCGTCTCCGCTGGTGGATGTTCTCGCTCGCTCCGCTAGTGGATCTTCTGAGCTCCCGCTCCGCGGTGATCTTTGCGCTTGTTCCGGCTGTGGATCTTCTGCGGCGCGCTCCGCTGTCTGGATGTTCTCTCTCGTCGCTTTCCGCTAGTTGATCCTTCTGCGTCTCGCCCGTTCCGCTTGTGGATCTCTTTTTCGCTTGTTTCCGCTGATGGATCTTCTGCGCTCGCATCGCTGGTTGGATCTTCTGCGCTCGTTTGGCTAGTGGATCAACTGCCTCGCTTGGCTAGCGGGCATCTGCTTGGTCAATATATCAAATCTTTAATTCAATCGTTTTTCATTCAAATCATTTGGTTTAAGAAACAATTTTAAATTTTCATAGTAAAAAATAATGAGAACATATGTTGCATTTTTAACGACTTATAAACCTCACTAATAAACAATTTTATTTCAATGTAAAAATGAAGGATGTTGCCTTTTGCACAACTCATAAACCACCGCTCCGCTGGCGGATTAGTCTGCGGGATCGATCCACTGGACGGATGTTCTGGCGCAGGCTCGGCAAAGAAAAAAATAAGAAACCGCTGGTGGTTTCTGCGCTCGCGAAAATGGGAAGGAGGAAAGAGGGGGGGGGAAGAATAGAAAGCGGGCGCTGAGAAAGGTTGGTAGTCTCGGGTGGACTACGAGACCGACTCATACGCTTGTGTGTATCTCCTAGCCTTTTTAGTTCTCTAGTCTGTAAGAATGGTCATCTTTTACTATCAATAAATAAATAGGCATAAAAAATTATTTCCGATCTACAATATTTTTTTTTACCGGAGATTATTTCAAACACAGATGTTTGTTTACTGACCGCACGTGCGAGGTATGGGGTAATGTTCGTTTGGGCCTATATGCCTATCCGCGTGGAGGCCTATACGAGTGTGTCGTTTGCGAATAAATTTTGGTTTGCATCTGTTTTATTAACATTTTATTTCCATATATTATCAACCCCATATCAATTCTCTTTTTGGTACATGGTATCCCGAAAAGGACTGGTTGGGCCTGTTCTTAGAAAACCGTGTGTTCTATTAACTGCTCACATTCGCATGTTGTGCCAGAGTATGACTTAATGAGAAGTTTTAGTAGACATACAAATACAACGCAGCTTTTCACTAATTTCCAACTATACGTGTTATTGTAAAACAAATATGCATGAGCAACATAATATTTGTGATATGGTGATGTGATCAGTGTTTTGTGTGTGTGTAGGTGGTGTGTGGACGTTTTGTGTTTGCAATTAGTCGTATATGTTTTTAATTCTGTTATTCTTTCTACGTTGGATTCCATCAAATTATTTAATTATATCCCACACTAGTGATATATAGGTTCAAAATTTTTTCAAATTAACAAGGATTCGCAAACCAATAGTCTTCGAATTATGGTTTGCTGTGGTTCCTAATATTTCAATTCTTTGTTTTTAAATGTGACAGAAAAAAAATTGGTGTTTGGCGAGCCTCCATTTCGTTCATTTGTTTAGCAATTATATATTTAACACCCTCTTTTATTTGTTTCAAAAAAAAAAAAAAGGAAATATTAAAACGAATTTTTACTGTATGAAACAATTAAAATTTAGCTGATGTCCAGATTAAAGAGTAAATATTCCCTATCGATACTTATAATACAGGAAATTGTATTTTTAAATATACATTTAAAAATTTAAACACATCTCAATAATTTACTACCTTCCGATAAAAACCCGCACTAGCAATGGCAATTATTTGCATGCGCAATTTCATTTTCACCTGGCGTGACCACAAACACGCTGAAAATGTACTCGGTACAGCTTGTGGTAGTAAAGACCGTGCCGACGTTTGGTGCCTTTCTGATTGGTTGATATCGGAGTATCATAGAAACTAGACGGGGAATTCCATACCGGCCATTAAAATTTGCATCTTTACCGTAGCCCGATAAGCGGCAGCAATGCTTTTACACATTTGTATAGTCCAAAAAAAAAAAAAAAAAAAAAAAAAAAAAAAAAAAAAAAAAAAAAAAAAAAAAAAAAAAAAAAAAAAAAAAAAAAAAAAAAAAAAAAAAAAAAAAAAAAAAAAAAAAAATACAAAAAAAAAAAAAAAAAAAAAAAAAAAAAAAAAGAAAAAAAAAAAAAAAAAAAAAAAAAAAACAAAAACAAAAAACAAAAAAAAAAATATCCCCAGTTGTTTTTCCATTATTTTATCAAACTAACAGTACAATGTGTAAGTGTTTGAAAATAGGTTCTATCATAACTTTAAATATGTTTATGAGTTGCTTTTAGTAAATACCTCTTACATGACATAGAGAAGATGAAGACCAAAAAGAAGAGGTAGGAAGGAAGGAAGGTAAATGAAGGATGTATTCGTTATCATTCTTGTTTATTTTTCTTTTCGGGGAATTGCAGCACACATGCAATACCCGTATAGAAGTTCTGAGGCAGCATAATGCTCTCATTCCACTGCTAAAACATTGTTCAGAAACGTGGCGTAAAATTTTGTTAGGTATTAAACTGTTAATCTCTAAACACTTGGAGTCGAATCCTACACACCTACCCCATGCTTTAAAAACATTTATTAGAATGCAAAACATGTTTTAGATATAATTGTTTAGATATTAACCACATATTTCACAATTTTATAAACATGGTACAAAATGTTTAAGATAGGGTTTTAGTTTATATATAACAGTTTTAGCAGTGTATTACACTGAAAAAAATTGTTTTACTACAACAAAACTATTTCCTTTAAAAAAAATGGAATTTTAGTCTTTGGGGAAATTTTGGACCAAGCTGAGCAAGCGCAGAAAATCCACAGCGTAGCAAGTGCAGAAAATCCATCATGCCCAGCGGAGCTGCACATGATCCGCCATCGGAGCGGTGGGTTATGATTGTTCTAAGGCACATCCCCTTATATTTTACATTTAAAATAAATTGGTTATTAAAACCAACCTATTTACATTACAATAATTGAATTACAGTATTTTGATATTTTGACTCAAACAATGCCCCGCTCGAGCGAAGCGAGCTCAGAAGATCCACCAGCGGAGCGAGCGCAAAAGATCCACCAACTGAGCAAGCCAAAAGATCCACCAGCGGACGAGCGCAGAAGATCCCCAGCGGAGCGGCGCAAAGATCCACCAGCGGAGCGAGCGCAGAACATCCACCATCGGACTCGCGCAGAATATCACCAGCGACGAGCCCAGAACATCCACCAACGGAGCTAGCGCAGAACATCCGCCAGCGGAGAGGTGGGTTGTATGAGTTGTCAAATAGCAACACCCTCATTCTGTTTTTTTACATTGAAAATAAAATTGTTTTTATTTACAACCAACTATTTGCATTGAAACGAATTGAAATTAAACTATTTTTTATAGTTTGCATGACAGCAGATGCCCCGCCAGTAGAATGAGCGCAGACCGGCAGCGGAACGAGCGCATTTGATCCACCAACGGAGCGAGTGCGAACATCCCCAGCGGAGCGAGCGCAAGACATCCGCCAGCGGAGCGAGTGCAGAACATCCACCAACGGAGCGAGTGCAGAACATCCACCAGCGAGTTAGCTCTCCCAGTACTATATTGTTATTATACATGTAGTTTTTACATGCTCGACCGCAGATATCCACCTTGGATGTTTCTTGAGCTCGAGCGGCCGGATTTTCCCTCATATAGTGACGGAGGTGTTTCCCCCTCACTCTAACTACTTACAGGAGGTGTTTCCTGCGCTCGAGCCCAGATACTCCGCCGACGGATTTATCGCGCTCGATCGCAGGATTTTTCCATCACTATAGTGACGGAGGTGTTTCCTGCGCTCGACCGCAGACACTCCGGCCTATGGCTTTTCTTTCGCTGCGCTCGGCGCAGATTTTTCTCTCCCTATATAGTTACGGAGGTGGTTTCCTGCGCTCGAGCCGCAGATATCCCGCCTATGGAATTTCGGCGCTCGAGCGCAGGATATTTTTCTCTCCCTATATAGTTACGGAGGTGGTGTCCTTGCGCTCGAGCGGCAGATACTCCGCTATGGAATTTCGGGCTCGAGCGCAGATTTTTCCCTCACTAAGAGGTGACGGACGTGCTTCCTGCGCTCGAGCGCAGAGACTCCGCCTATGGGATTTTTCTGCTCTCGAGCGTGCAGGATTTTTTTCCTGCAATATATAGTGACGGACGTGTTTCCTGCGCTCGAGCGGCAGACCCCCCGCCTATGGATTTTCTGCGCTCGAGGCAGGATTTTTCCCCACTATATATTGAGGCCGTGTTTCTGCGCTCGGCGCGACACTCCGCCTATGGATTTTCTGCGGTCGGCGCGATACTCCACTATCGGATTTTCTGCGGAGGCGCAATCTCCTAGAGGATCACTTCACATACATGGTTCATCGGTAATTATTTCTCAGAATGTCCATTTCTGGACTGTCAATATGTAATATATTGTAGAAGGTGATGTTGAAATTAAGTGATTTTAAATTTACAACTTGACATCGGTAACCCATAAGTGGAATTCAGTCCCCGTCACAGCTATTTATGGGCAAAACAAGAAATACAACAAAATATCAAGCGACACACTTTTGACACTAATTTGGAGTATTTATTCCTCAACACACTGTATAAATTTTGATGAAATTTCATTGCAGGCAAATATGGTTTTTCATAAAATCTAGTTTTACGCGTCTTTCTATGGAAAATCATTAGAGGTTGCTATAACATACAAATATGACTTTTGAAGCCTACATGGCAATTCACGCAATGGATTTTTCTGATATTTTTGAGGTAATAGCTCTTGTACCTACTTAAATCAGTCAATCAAATTGTGTCGCCATTGCTTGAAATTGCTCTAAAATTACAAGAGCAATTTCATGTGGGTCAAACAGCTTGGGTAAGACCATGTCGGGCGGGTACCCAGGTTCCCGGGTATCTTCACAGTCCTACTGGATACACTTAGAAGCCTTTCTTCATCATGTCCTGAGTGGTTAATCACCATATAACCATATGGATACATCGAAATTGGCCGATAGTCCCAGAATGATGACTAAAGCCACATTCCATTTGATTTACTGAGTCCAAAACATGACTACACGTGTTCACATAGCTTTTGAAATTGAATTCATTTTTTAATTTGTTGAGTTTTATTTTGGTAGACTTTTATTTTATATTATGAGTAGGGGTTCTCAACTGTTTTTTGGTAGGTATGTGCAGCCACAGATTTAAGAGTGGGATCTGACTTGGTACTCAAACTGGGTGGCCTTGGAAATAAAATTACACACTGAATTTTTTAACTAAAATTTTCAGATCCAGAACTGATTTTGTCCAAATCTTAACCTTAGAAATTAAACTCACAAAAAATCTAAATTGGGCTGAGATGGCTGCAATTGTAGTTTTTTTGACAACAGGACATCCCTGTAGTACAAGTTATAGGATATCTCCCCAGGATGCAAATGGTTTACTGACCACTTACTGCATTTCGTTCCATTGTCATGTGCTATTCGCTGTAGCATCTCGTAGTTGGCGCAAGTCTTTCAGTTTGCCTTTTTCATCAACGAACTTGTTGCTGCCATCTAAAAGGATAAGGATACATTCTTAGATTAAGGTAATTATTGTAGTCTATTACATAGATTAATTCTGTCACTGTGTGTAGCACACAGATGTCAATCAATATCACACTTCTATAAGTTTGTTTTGGCTCCAGTTTGGAGTAACATTGCTTTGCTTAGGTTGCGCAACCCTGAAAACGTACCCACAAGCAGTGAAACACATTCTCCCCAAAACCTTAGGCGAAGCGTCCCTCTTCTTCGAACCACGTTTGGAATATTCGAACCCAAATTCTTAACTTGATATCCAATACCGTTGAGAATTCTTAAAATCACCTTGTTTATTGGCGCTTCTTACCAAGAAAGTTGAGACTTTGCAACGTCTCAATATCTGACCATCGTGGAACAATATAATTACCCACTTCCGCGGTCCAGACCACTCTAACGCTATTGTTGATTCCGTAAAACTCTGCATGCGTGCGGGGAATTATCAGGGCTCAATTATTGCTCACCCGACGCTTCGCTAAGAAATGTTACCCACTTTAATTTTAAAATCACTCATCACGAATAAATAGTGGTATATTCCCCCTCCCCCTGTATTACTCATATAGGCCTACACTGTAATTAAGTGTTTAGAAAGTATGGCCAAAAACATGCTTAGGAATTTAAACCTTATCAAAACATGTGTTTTTCCATACTTTTCTAACCATCATTTACAGTGTAATGCTGCTCTTTCCTTAAATACGAATCTTAGATCAAAATGACTAAAATATTTTTTAACCTACGAACTAATTTCTTTTGGTAATCACTGTATATTTTATTTTTTTGAACAAGGGAACTCGTGTATTGACCAACCTTACTATTTCTTTGTAATTTTAGTTTTACACTGTAAATGAAGTGTTTTAGAACGTATGGACAAAACATCTTTGATCAGCCATTAATCCTAAAAGGTTTAGAATTTAAACTAGAAAACTGTAATATCCTAAACATGTTAGGTTTTAAACTCGGCTAAAGAGTTTTTGTCGCATACTTTCTAACACTCATTTTACGTGGAGAAACTAATAGGAGCGCTCAATCGGCAGGAAGAGGGAGAATTCAACTTTTTTCGGCCAAAAAATGCCATTCCGGCCGTTGAAACATTCGCATGCCCCTGATTAATGACATTTTCCATATCGCCCTCTCAATTACATTTTTGTATCCTTCAACCACTATTCTCACTGTGTAAATAATGACCCCTCCTAACTGGTATATATAACCACTCTTAAAATACCTCGTCACTTTTTTGACTAGGTACCTTAAATAATCTTTATATTGTTAATCAAATTCGAGTGGGAAAAATCTTTTAAATTTTGGCTAGATCTGTCACGCTTGATCTATAATCTGGTCATTTTTGACTAGAAACCGCTTAATATCTATGTTACTAGTACCCTAGTCAAATTGACGAGGTCTTTTTAAGAGTGTAGGATGTAATGCATATCCGCTTCAATTACGGAACCTACAGTAATATAACTCAAATTCATTTTGAAGCAAACGTTTTTTGTCTTTTAAGTTTACTATCAGCACAAATTGAAACTGAGGCAATTTTGACGTGGATCTCATGGCAGGTTTAACTTATACATCCTAAGATCTAGACTATTCTTGTTTTACACTGTAAAATGAAAAATGCCTCTATAATTTACGCATTTTGTTCTTAATTACACTGTAACAAAATAGTATTTAAAAATTCCGAACAACCTTTTGTTTAGATAGCATTTACTTTTAGATTTTTTTTTTTTTTTTAAAAATTGGGTTCATTTTGAATTCTTAAATGCTGAACAGTTTAGCTTATTTAAAAAAACACAAGTTTTGTGATAAAATCCTCAAATTGTTGAGCCATAGGATCCAGAATAATACAAAAATTAATAACGAAAAAGACAAATTGATGAACTCTAACCTGGAAAATCACATTGTAATCGAAACACTTCAAGGGAATGACCCGATTACGGTCCAATTTTTCATAATTATCTTTTCTTCCTTCACATGGACCTGTAGCACCGCTAAACTTGTATTAAAATTTGAGTATCGGTCCGAATTTACCCATAAGACGGCGTGTGGTCGACACACTTGGAGATGTTTTTTTGTCTTTCATAACACAAAAGGAAACATTTTATGTGCTTAAAGCCATGCACTATCAGCAACTTTTGTCCTGTTCTTTCAATAATTCGCAAATGCCAGTTAAGTGTTAAAAATATATGAATACTCCTTTAAAAACGGTACAGCAGTTACTTTTGTTGATGGTTCCCATTCTCAAGGAACTTTCAAATTCGGTTCATTTTACTGTATCTGTTGTTCTCACATAAACGCAAGTCGGTATATTGCCATATTATAGTCTGTACGTATCTCTTTTAGTTTTACAGTGTTTTTCGTATGTGTGCAGAGATGACGGGATTTTCGCCTAACTCAGATCGGGCCCATTATAGGCCTCTAAAGAAGACAAGCTGTATTTCAGGATATTACCTTTTATAAATACAAAAAAAAAATGTTTGTTCTGCCCCTGAGCTTTGAGAGCAAATCTCGTAGTTCCGAGATAACGGGATGTTCGCCTAACTCATATCGGGCCCATTCTAGGCCTATAGGCCTATTAAAGAAGAACAAGCTGTAGTCAGTATAACTTACCTTTTATACTACAAAAACAAAATTGTTTGTTCTTGTCCGCTGAGCTTTTGAATAGCAAGCTTGTGACTACCAACAACTATTTCTGTATGTGATAAAAGTAATGTCGTATGTAGGCTTAATGTCCTGTCCAGTTGATATAAGTTTTTGTAATTGGTTACTTCACCAAATAATATCTTGTCAAGTTTGTTAGGAGATAAGTTGATCCAAAAGGTCACGATATAACCTAATTTTTTCGTACGCGGTACATTTTAAAATTTCTGTCCTACAAAATCTTTATTTCGTTCATAAGGCTGAGCCTTCCTGATTGTGAAAACACATAAATCATCCAAAATATCTTTTAAACGAAAGACACTTCTAAATGCTGCGTGTATCTGCTTTCTTACCTTCTGCTGTTGTAAATTTTGAAATGGCTTTTTTCCAAACTATTTATAGCGGCAAATTTTTATTCAAGCATTTTTTGAGTTAGCAGTTAGCCCTCTCTTTGGGCACAATCGGAGCGATTAATGACTTGAATTCGATCCATTGGGTGTCGATCAAAATTGTAGTACCTATTAGTACATAGTATAACTTTGGTGTGTTTTTTTAACACATTTGGTGTTCTATGCATTGCGCAGACCTGCGTAATGTGATCTGCACTGTAAACATGCGGTCTCTCGGCAATTTTACGCTTGCATGTATCGACATACAAAATGAAAGTTTTGTGATGATACTAATTATCAAGTTGTATTACCCTCTCAAACACGTGTTTTAGAAATCCTGACAACAGGTGTTTTAGATGGCATTATGGTGTAGGATTCCATTGTGTTTGGTTTTTGTATGAAACTTCTAGGGTTTAGGGAATAGCACATCTTGCCTTATGGCCTCGTCGATCTCTCCCAATATCATTGTTTCGCGTCTTTGTAAGTTTAGGTGATATTGAAATAAAAGTCTGATTGATTGATTGAGTCAGCCATCAGAATCATAACATTTCACGATGAGACAAAGGAACGCTCTTCTGATACCGAATCTCAATTTTGAATGAAGAAAGTGGGCGAACGAGTTGTCGATCGTGCCCCCCATCTTTATTAAGAACTAATGGCATGACAGATATATTCGGCAATATTAACGAAATGACCCTTACGAAAATCACTTGCACAAATTTGAAAAAGCAATTTGAGTGTTTTACATTCTTACATACAGTAAAACCATCAAGAGTTTGTGCAATTCATGCCCCGAAAATCAGGTGTTTGACATCCCTGTCCGGACTTAGTGTTTCTAGCATGTTTTTGACACAATTCAAGCATTCAGACCGGTGTAAAGAGCGATATCCGGCGGGTCATAGTCCTGCTCCATCACGATACTGAAATAAAGCGTGACCTAATGTTGCGTTTAAGTCCACTGAATCGATTGCCCTAATTGTTCACCATCTGTTCCCGGACTATGAGTACGCCGCAGGACGATAATTACTTCTACCGGGATCAGTCATTGTACCTCGTTGTCAATATGATCTGGCAAGTGAAGAAGATGAACCAGGTTTGCACATATACAATAGCAATGGTCTGTAAGCGGATGACTGCGGCTTTTCAAGTTGAGATTCTGGCATTAATGTCAGCATCCTTGCTATGAATGAAATCCTTACCAGTCAATAAAACATTAAGTTACTTTTTTTTAAATCAAGTATATATAACCCCCCAATTGTTTCAATTTGGTGGAAGTGATTTCAGTAAGGGTCGCATTTCATTATGTCTGAAAAATTGTTTTCGTGCCATTGTGACCCTTTGATCAGAGAAGATGATACCAACGTTTGACAACGTGCACATAATGTTTTTATTTCCAAAAAGACAACTTAAAATTTACCTTGGATTTCTTGATGTAGCTCGTCCGTCGATTAAAGAGGTGTCGTTCCCATTGTAAGGCTTGTGTGCGAAAGTAACCACTTTACGAAAATACTGGTATACGCATTTCTCGTCTGAACTTGGGGCCGGGAGTCTGGTGACGTCTATATTATGTCGGTGCATGTCAAAATCCTGCACGCTATTTCTTTTTATCGATGGGGTTAAGTCCATGCCAGTAGTCAAGCGTGGTTTCGTGCTTGTGTTGGTCAAAATAAAATAAAAGAAACTGTCAAATAGATATGGTCTGGTCTGCAGTTTATTATTTGGCGGTAATTTGCATAAAAATGAGTCGGTCGGCAGGTTTTTCTTCCTGCATCGGCCCGTTACGGCAAACAGGCCCAATCAAATACCATACTTAATGACAGTGTGCGGTGACAACGCATGTTTTAGACAGACATTTGACCGTTTTAAATTAAGATCCTTGACAACCCCATCAGGGTTAGGAGAACAACATACCTATCAAATATATAAAGCAGCTACGAAAAAAATATGTATTAACATATCCATTTTGTCTACCCAATGTACTCTATGCACTATAAGAAAATATATATGGAACTAATATAGTGTATCGTTATTTACAAGTCTCATAATATACTCACAATTTTCAATAGTTTTTTTTAGCACCAAGTGATAAGGCTCAATGGTGTGGTTGTTTTAAATTCTGTAAGTGATACTTTGGTGATTATTAAATACTTCTGTTTCCCATATTAAATTGAAGATTGATGTCATGGAGCCTTGACTTAGCAATGTTTTTGGCTAATTAACATCAAGAATATTTTGGTTAATCCAAAAGTCACCAAGACCCTATTGTTCAGAATATCTTTGAGATCCAATTTGACTGGAATGTGTTTAGCATCTTCATGTAAGAGGTGTTTTTGCCAACAATAGATGCGAAAGTGAGTTGTGTTCGAACCAGAATAATATTGGTCCAAGAAATTTATCATTCTCAGGTCCACTGTACTTTCAAGATTAAATTTCCAACCTCCCGTATAAAAAAGTTAGTTGTATATTTATGTACCCCTAATATACGCCGGTGAAGTTTCTGTAAAATATCTCAATTTGGTTAAAAAATTTTTTCAAATCCCCAAATCTCGCTACATCTAATGAATAGTTGTTTATCAAGTTATCAGCCATAAGTCCACCCTTGAAGCTCAGCACGCTACTGATTGAAACCTGGTTTAAGTCATTTGTGATCACTGTCCGATTGTTGAGGATTTTGGAGTGGAAATTAGTTCGCGTTTTTTCCCCGCGCGGCTGCTCATTGCCATATTTGCTTTCAGAATAGCAGCTGCTTTGTCGACGCTGAAGCTGGCCATGGCCAGCCAGTGCCCTTTGACTGAACGGCCGTACAACGTGTACAATTTTCGGTTAGGCCAATATTCTGCCATGATTTTCAAACCTCTGCATTAATATTTAAAAAGAAAAAAGAATCCACCATGCGAAAACTTTAGTTGTATGTGGGAAAAGAGATGTATTCGTCTCATGAAAAATAATTAAAATTTGCAAGTAAAACAACACAGGGCCTATCTATAGGCCTATGCGTCAAATTAGAGTTCCTTCTCTCTCTTAGCACACTCTAAGCACTTAAAAAATATAAGAAAATATATATATGACTAAATATATGTGTATACGTTATTTACAAGTACTCATAATAATATTCACAAATTTTCATAGTTTTTTTTTTTAGCACCAAGTGATAAGGCTCAAGGTGGTGGTTGGTTTTAAAAATTCTGTAAGTGATACTTTGGTTATTATTAAATACTTCTGTTTCCCATTTTTGAAGAATGATGTCATGGAGCCTTGACTTAGCAATGTTTTTGGCTAAATTAACATCAAGAATATTTTGGTTAATCCAAAAGTCACCAAGACCACTATTGTTCAGAATATCTTTGAGATCCAATTTGACTGTAATGGGTAGTTAGCATCCTTCATGAAGGGTTTTGCCAAACAATAAATGCGAAAAGAAAGTGAGTTTGTTTTCAGAACCTGAAATAATATTGGTCCAGAAATTTATCATTCTCAGGTCCACTGTACTTTCAAGATTAAATTTTCCAACCTCACCGTATAAAAAACAGTTAGTTGTATATTTATGTACCCCTAATATACGCCGGAGGAAGTTTCTGTAAAATATCTCAATTTGGTTAATTTTTTCAAATCCCCAAATCTCGCTACCATATAAGAGAATAGGGACTACTAGTCTATCAAAAAGTTGACAAACTATGTCAATAGGAAGATAAGAGCAAGTTTAGATGTTTTGGCAAGAAGAGAGAACATTGCACTCCTAGCTTGGCTTACTTGTTTGTTTATAGCTTGTTGGAATCTTCCATTATATTGAAAGATGGTCCCAAGGTAAGTATAGTCATCAACAACATCAATTTTGGTATCACCGAAAATGAATTCTGGTTTGCGACGGGTTTTGCCCCTGGAAAAGATAACTATTTTGGTTTTATTTGCATTGACATTTAACTTCCACAAATTGCAATAATTTTTAAGAGCATCAAGGACCTCTTTGAAGACATTCAGGACTTTCTGCCAGTTATTGTGTTATCAGCATATATAAAACAAATAATCAGAAAGATTTCTATATCGCTCACAAGTCTATAGACCATATCATCCTTAATCTCATAAGGCCATTGTATGTGTAATAAGGCGAAGCGTCCCGTCTTCTTCGAACACGTTGCGAATATTCGAACCCAAATTCTTAACTTGATATTCGCAATACAGTGTTGAGAAATTCGTAAAATCCCATTGTTTATTGGGCTTCTACCAAAGTGAAAAGTTGAGAAGTTCGCAATGCTCAATAAATGACCACGTGGAGCAATTAATTACCCACTTCCAGCGCTCCCAGACCACTCGAAACGGCGTATTGTTAGATGGTCGTAAAAATTGCATGCGGGCGGGATTATGCGCGGGTTCCAATTAATGCTCACCCGCCTTCGCTAAGAAATTTAACCAACTTAAATTTTGAAAATCACTCATAACGAATAAATAAGTGTATATTCCCCCTCCCCCTTAGTTTGCTCCATATCAGTAGGCCTACACTGTAATCTGTAAATGAAGTGTGTTTAGAAAGTATGGACAAAAAACATGCTTAGGATTTAAACAATATCCAAACCAGTTTGTCCATACTTTCTAAACAAATCATTTACAGTGTAATGCTTGCTCTTTCTTAAATACAGATATGATCAAATGACTAAAATATTTTTAAACCCACCGAAATAATTTCGTTTGAGTAATCAATGTATATTTTATTTTATTTGAACAAGGGAAATCGGGTATTGACGACTACATTCTCGTTGATAATTTTAAGTGTATATTCCCTCCCCCCTTAGTTACTCATTAGGCTACCTGTAAATGAAGTGTTTAGAAAGTATGGACAAAACATGATTTGATCATGCGATTAAATCCTAAACATGTTTAGAATTTAAACATAAGAAACAGGTATAAATCCTAAACATGTTTAGGTTTTATTTTAAACTTAGGCTAAAGATGTTTTTGTCCATACTTTTAACACTCATTTACCGTTGTAGAAACTAATTAGGGAGGCAGTCAATGCGCGGGGAGGAGGAATTCAACCTTTTTCGGCAAAAAAATTCCGTTCCCGCCCGTTGAAAAATTCGCATTCCCCCCTGAGTTAATGAACATTTTCATATCGGCCATCTCAATACCATTTTTGTATCCCCTCAAAACAATATTTCTCACGGTGTAAAATAATGACCCCTCCATACTGGTATATATACCACTCTTAAAACTACCTCGTCACTTTTGACTAGGTAAATTTGGCTAGAATCTGGTCAAGCTTGACTATAGTTGGTCAATTTTGACTAGAAACCGCGTAAGATCATATGTACAGGTACCTAGTCAAAAGTGACGAGGTAGTTTTAAGAGTGCATTTGACAAAAACTTAAATAAAGATAAAATTAAAAAAAAAAAAAAAAAAAAAAAATTATGCCTTTGACGCAAAACGTGTTTTGTACTTTTAAGTTTATATGCAGACACAAAATTCAAACTGAGGACATTTATTGACGTGATCATTTCATGCAGGTTTAACTTATACATCCTAAGATATGTAGACTATTCTTTGTTTACACTGTTAAAATGAAAACAATGCTTCTCTACAATTTACGCATTTGTTCTTATATTACACTGTACAAATAGTATTTAAAAATTCCGAACAACCTTTTGTTTAGATAGCATTTACGTTTAGAATGTGAACTTGTTAAGATCGTGGATTGATGCTAAATGCTGAAGTTTAAGCTACTTAAACACAAGTTTTGTGATAAAATACTAAATGTTGAGCCATGGATCCAGAATTTCTGAACACAATGTTTACAGTGTATTACACAATTACCAATGTCCAGGCATTTGAATAGTTAGCAAAATGTTTATTTCATTACCTAAACTTTAATTAGGCCTATATATTAATGAAAAAAAATCCTTAAGATTGTTAACACGCACACACGTGTTGCACACCTTTGGCTGTCTGCACCTATAGTATATAGATGTGTGCCTGAACTTTATTCCGTATGATATTTTACCGCTTAAGGTAGTCTTATACACAATAAAGTTCGCTCTACTCGGTGCATATAGCTATTTGGTATGTATTTTTGGTGGTGCGAGCACACACCACCACACACGGCGCGCGCAGGCGTATATAAAAGGCCAACTGCTGAACATTAACCCTCGTCTACCTGAGCCATTTTTTGTAACAAAACTCCCCGAGGGGGGGGGGGTGGTTACAACCCCCCTGTGATTTTCGTTACTGAACACCCGATTCCTGTAAATGTGGTACCAAAGGATAGAGAGAGGTTTCTTCCATTGGTACCAAAAATAAATAAACACTGGAAGCATATATCACAGCTAAAATGAGTAAAATTTGAGTTAAATCGGGTCCGAATTTCCCGATTACCCATAAGACGGCGTGTGGTCGACAACACTTGGAGATGTTTTTTTATAACATCAAAAGGAAACATGGTGCTTAAAAGCCACTATCAGCGACTTTTGTCCTGTTCTTTCAGGTTTATTATAATTCGCAAATGCCAGTTTAGTGTTAAAAATATAGATGAATAACTTTAAAAAAAACGGGTACAACAATTCACTTTATAGCTAAAGTTGCTTAGATTATGTTCTTAAAGGTGCATTTCGTGATTCCAGCAGTTACTTTTGTTGATGGTTCCCATTCTCAAGGAAAACTTTTCGAAATTTCGGTTGTTTTTAATGTAATCCGTTTCCACATAAACGCAAGTATGTATATTGCCATATTATAGTCTGTTTCGTTTTACAGTGTTTTCGTTGTTGCAGAGATGACGGGATGTTCGCCTAACTCAGATCAGGCCCATGATAGGCCTATATTAAAGAAGACAAGCTGTAGTTCAGTATATTTACCTTTTATAATACAAAAAAAATGTTTTTTCTTGCCCCTGAGCTTTGGCAGAGCAAGCTTGTGACTACGAAATCACTATTTATGTATGTAGGTAGTTGTAGGCATGTCTTCCTATTTGATATAAGTTTTGTAATTTGTTAACGTTCTACCCAAACATATCTTGTCAAGTTTGTTAGGAGATAAGTTGATCCAAAAGGTCACGATATAACGTAATTTTTTCGTACGCGGTACATTTTAAAATTTCTGTTCTACAAAATCTTATTTCGTTCATAATGCGTGAGCCTTCATGAGTGTGAATACACATAAATCATCCAAGAATATCTTTTTAACGAAAGAGACTCAAAAGGTGGTTTGTATATGATTTCTTACCTTCTGCTGTTGTAAATTTTGAAGCAGCCGTTTTCCAAAACTTCAAATTTATCAAAGAGCGGCAAATTTTATTCAGGCATTTCGAGTTAGCAGTCAGGCCTATATGCGGGAATTAGCCGCATCTTTTGGCACAATCGGAGCGAATGTAATGACTTGAATATCGATACATTGGGTGTCGATCAAATGAGTATGTACCTATTAGTATCATAGTATAACTTTTGTGTGTTTTTTTAACACATTTGGTGTTACTATGACATTGCGTCAGATCTGCGTAAATTAGATCTGTCGCTGTAAACACGCGGTCTTCTCGGCAATTTTACGCTTGCATTTAGCTGAATAATACAAAATGAAAGTTTAGGTGATTATCTAATTATAAAGTTGTAATTACCACTCTAAAAACAAGTGTTGAGAAATCCTAGACAAACAGGTGTTTAGATGGCCATTATGTTTAGGATTCAAATTGTGTTTAAGCATTAACGTTAAGGCTATCTAAACACAAGTATTGTGTTTAAATGTTAAACCTGTCGAAACACAAGTTTGTACAGAATTTCTAAACATGATTTTATATGGACCGAAATCGTGACATATGG
>JAMKCH010017954.1:0-37070 GCA_023653785.1 Ophioderma brevispina
GAGAGATATCAGAAGCATGACCACGCTGCCTGCACCTATAAAGCAACGAGCTCAATCAGGCGAGCCATCACCGCTCGTGCTATCCAGGCTTGCCCCCGGAGCCGCCACTAGCACGCTATGAAACAACCGAAGGCTGCCGTACCGGAATGTCTGCAGCCGCCACACCAAAATCCCCAAGGGAAAAAGGCAGAGCAGACCTCGCGCTAGCACTGCACCGGAGAAGCCCCTAGGGCCAGGCGAGCCAGCGGCCGTTAGCGAGGTAGAACGGGCGGACTCCCCGAGAGAGAACGCCCTACTAACACGCCATGAAGTATCCGAATCTACCAACATCTTTAGGTGCTCCCAAAGCAGCGGGGCCGCCTTGGAAGAACCTCGTACCGGAGCCCGAACACCACCCCCCCCTTTCCCTTAGCGAAATACATAAACAAGGAAACTGTGTTCAATGGCGAACCATTGAAACAGAAGGCCACCGCAAAAGAACAAGCTCCAAACGGAGCACCCAGCGGAAGCAAGACCCGTAATGAATCGCACAAAAACGGAAAAATAGGGTCACTGGACGGCACAGGCGCAAAGACGCTGAAAAGTGGGGTGAAGCGAGACAAATGGGCGCGCGTGTCGGAACGAAAACGAGCGATGAAAAACAAAGGGGGCGTGCCGCGGTAAGACCCGTCCCGCCAACGCGGAGACACAGATACCGTCGCGTTAAACAAAGTCACACACGTAAAAAGAACTTTTCCAAGTCGTTTTTCACATATTTATTAGAATACAAACAAGCTAAATAAATAATAGACACACATCCCCAATAGACTGTTTTAATTGATGTATGGCAACTACAAGAACATAACAGACGGCTCACAAAAAGCAGGCATCCAAGCACGCAATCACGTGCGGCAATGGCTGCCCTTTGTTTAACCTTTTTTAAAAACCCTCTATAAAAAAGATCACATACCGCCTCGGCGGCAAAAAGGATAAACATACAAGCTCCTCCGACGGGCGTAAAGTCGCCGTTTATTCCGACCGAATGAGAGCGTATAAATCCAGTAATCATAAATATCCAGATAGTAATGGTATAGTAGTAGTAGTATTCCGTTGAGACACAACTATTCCAGTAAATAAAAATTTTTCAGTTAATTTGGCTGCTAATGACATAGCTGCGGAACACGCGTCCGTTTGTAAGGCGGCCAACTGAATTGAAGGAGAGTAATGGCCGACAGGGTGGGACCTGGGGCCACTGGACTGGGTTGAGACCAGTTTTCCCTCTTTTTTAGGGGTGCTAAAATAGGTATTTTTGGGGCTTCCTTCCACTTCTACGAAGGGAAATGCATATATTTCAGTCTATATTGGTGTAAAGGAAATCAGCTCAGTGTAATGAGTTACCAAAATTCCAAAGTTAATTGATAAACAAGAATAACTCAGAATAATTATGTCCCACCATCCCATAACCCTCAATGACCTTTGACCCCAGGCATTGAAGGTAAATTTCTTAAAGCTCCACTCCCTCCAAGTCCTCTCAGAAATTTATCAATGTATAGACTTCATGACTGAAAATGACTGCATATGACTTTTGACCTTCCCTGTTGGGTCATGTGTGAACTCTTCTCAGTAATCACTGGTCCCAGTCCACATGAAATCCATCAAATATTTGGATACAGTGACCAATTATGTAGAATGTTTGACGCTTGGAACAATGACCTCCCCCAAATGACCCCTAGATGACCCTTGGACCTTACAGCCTGTCTGGGTCCACATTGTACACATGATCATTCTGTAACAAATCCATTAAATCCATTCATAATGTGGATAACACAGACCAATTATGTACAGGTATAGGGCAAACGTGGGTTGACAAATTAACAGCCTCCTTTATCCATACGCTGCTCATTTCCTTCCGAAAATACTTACGCAGGAAAAACAAGCAACTCAACATACTCATTAATAACGTCTTATTTTTTTTTCTGTAAAAAGCAAAAGAAATCTATAGTTTCTTGTACTGATGTATTTAAAACAACTCAAAAATTGAAGCCAGGAACATATTTGTGCGGTGTGTGGGAATTGTGAGATTGTCCTCTATCACAATAGCTGTTTTTAACCTCTTTTTCTTGTTTCAATATGTGTACGCAAATACTTGATTCCCATCTGCGTCTCAACTGGATGCTGCTAATTCTGGATTTTCTTCCTGTTGTCCATTGCCTCCACCGTTCCCCACAACAAAGCCTTGGAACGGACTCTCTTCACTCATGTTTAGGGGACGGTGTAGCAAAATCCTATGCAAAAGACAACAATGGGTGTTGTTATTGCACGTAAGAAAATAAAAGAGTCTACTACTTGATAGACGATACAGTTTTGGCACAAATCTCAAGCATGTTTTTCGATCAGTAGTTTGCCAAAGTCCGATAATTTTGGTAAGTTTCAAGATATACATTTTATTGCCTAGGTCTTGCTTTTTCATTTAAAACCACCTGTTTGCTTGTAAAAAAGCGTCAAAATCGGCCATGTTATAGTATAGTCACCAGTGACTACTATACTTTGTTATCTACAGCACTTTCATCTACCGTTCTGAGCCATCTGTATCCTGAACCTGACCACAAACGACTTAAATCCCTGGAGTCCTGTGTCAGCTAACTCACACTATACATCCTGAGTATGCCCATTTACCTTACCTTAGCCATTTGTATCATGAACCTGACAACAAATGACTTGAATCCTGGAGTCCTGTGTTAGCTACTAACACTTTACATCTCTGATATGACACATTAACCTTACCTTAGCCATTTGTATCATGAACCTTAAACCTGACCACAAATGACTTGAATCCCTGGAGTCCTGTGTCGGCTAGCAAGGCTGGAATACAGAATGTAGATTGCTGGCAGTCGTTAAGCTGAATGCTCAGAAAGTGTGCAAAATGACGAAGCTCCGCCCATGATGGATCTACTACTCCACAGTGCCTGCGATTTGAGAAAATTGGTAATATGCAGTTTTATTATGCTGTGAAATTTTACAAAAAGCCAAGCCTATGTTACATTTGATCAATGTGTGGGAAATCACTACCCATGAACAATGTTTCCTGACCAAAGTCATCATCAGTAGATTAATCACTTTTTATTGAAAATATGCAAATGACCTCATTAATATTTTTAACTTGTTTGAAAAGTATACAACACCAAGCCTCATCATGCCCTATCATCCTACCAAGATTGAAGTTCAACTTAATGGTAGAGTGGATAATAAAATTTCTTTCACCCACCTATCTGCCCACCCACCTGCCTGTGTAGAGAGCTAACTATCTATGCCAATACAATAGTCCTCCCACAACATATTCTTGTGAGGCCAAAAATAATTGCATTACGTTTTTTTTTAGTTTAGTTATACCAAAGTTTTAAATCCGGTTTTGTCCCTGTTAACGAGGGTGGCCGGATACACCTCACTCAGCAATACTGCTGTGTGAGGATTTATTGGAGCAAAAGATAATTGACCGGATGCCCTTCCTGACGTCAATCCACAGTTGTTTTCAGCGGTGGGCCTAGCCTTTGGGCAACCACGCCCACCATGCAAGGCAGCATGTACTGGATGGCCGGCATTAGCTCTCCAGAGCTGACGCCCTTGTAGGTAGATCTTCTTTTTCATTCTACCAGGGTAACCAGCTACCCTCCTCATCAGAAATCCGATGGGGGTGACGGTTTAGCCGCCAACAACTCGGCCCTGGGACAGGTAGTACTGGTTACCAGGATACCAGTAGCAGGCCCTCAAAGGAAACCTGACCTGACAATTATGTCATCTCAGCAATTGCATCAATGAATTAAAAATAATCCTCAAATATCAAACATTCAAGATCTACATTTATTTGGGTACCCTTGCTCAAATCATGCACAAGTAGGCAATCTCTCTTTGCTGATAAACATGTATGTGTGTGCATGCGTGTGTGTATGTGCATGTGTGTGTGTGCGTGTGTGTGAGCATGTGTTGCTCAAACAGAAGTATTCAAAAGTCATACAAAGTATAACAACCAATGATGAGCAAATAAAAACTGACCTCAGAAGTATTTCTAGAAATTCCCTGGGGTTGCCTTCTGCATGACCATCAAAGTTGAAGTTGTCTAGGTTTGTGTGTTGTCTTGCCAGATATTGGAATGTGCGCTGGTAGGGTGCACTCACAAACTCTTGCTGGTCAACTCGTGGGTCACTCGGTGGCCAGTCAGCTGTGAGAGTGAAGAGTAAAATTTGAGATTGTGAGAATTAGGCTGAACAGGGTCAAACAGATGGGCATAACCTTTTTTATAGCTAGCATCAAATATACAAGAACACATTTATTGGCAAACTAAGTAATTACTCAAAGCAACTAACACTTTTTGTGAAATGAGAGCATCGATGATGCAGAAGCCTATCAAGTGATTGTATATACCTTTCCTCAAACTGGCAAAATGCCCCTTTAATTGGCCCACATGAGCTTTGGTCCCAATCTGTTAACACACCATATAGGCCATGAGCCAGCGGTTGAGTGGATCTTCTGACCGAATTTGGTTTCAATTGGCTCAAAATTTTGGGCAGGAGATATCAAATTACAAAAACTTTAAGCCAAAATGCCCATTTAAAAAAATGCATGTGACCTTTGACTCTAATCTGTTAAAACCCCAAAAGGGTTTTGGACCAGTGGATATTCTGACCATGATTGGTGATTATAGCAAAATTTTCATCTGTGGCGGAAAAACAAATTAATAGATTTTCAAAGAACGCCCTTTCAATTGGCCCAATCTGTTAACATCACATGTGAACTTTGAACCAAGGGTTCTTCCAAACAAACTTGCACAACCTACCTCCTTGCTGTAGAGCCAGGAGTACTTCTTGCGGTGCTCTACATGTAACACTCGGCAGCAAGCTATAGAATGGAAGCACAGTGCTCTTTACTTGTACAACCTACCTCCTTGCTGTAGAGCCAGAAGTACTTCTTGCGGTGCTCTGCAGGTAACACTTGGCAACAAGCTATAGAATGGTAGCACAGTGCTCTTCACTGGACGCTGATGAAGACAAATAAACATAATTGTGCATTAGATAAATGTCAATTGTTTTGATTTCTTGCATTCTTCAAGTAAAGTAATAGATGTGTTCTTGAACAAATGCAAAAATAAATAAACTTGGGGTCACTCTCCATCTCTGTGCATCTCCCATGGATCCATTTCTCGCATCACAGTGTATTTGCTCTTACCCTCTTTCCACATATGCCGCATGGGTCTACCTTACAAACACCACCCCTCCACCCTGCTCACCATCACTTTGTCTTCCTGAGTTTACCTTCAGACCCTTACTCTTAAATACCTTCTTCCATTTCCAAATCTTCTCCCTCAATCCCTCCATTGTCTCACACTTTAAAACCAAGTCATCAGCATATAACATCTCCCTATCAAACCTTCTTTTGCACTCACACATCAATCACAATTGCAAATATCGACGGTGACAGTACAGAACCTTCACGCACACCCACCTTCACTTCGAACTCCTTAGACAAATCAGACCCCACTCTAACTCTTGTCTTTGCTCCTTCCTACAAACTTATCACCACCTCAAAAACATTGCTTCTAGTAAACCTCTCTTCCTCATCGCCCACTCCAACACTTTCCTCAGTACTCTATCAAACGCCTTATCCAAGTCCACAAAACACATTTACAGTTTCTTCCCTTTAGCTTGATATTCCTCTTGCAACCTCCTCAAATCAACACTGCATCTATCGTTCCCTTACCTGGCATAAACCCAAATTGCATGTCATCCACTTCCACTATCTTCCAAATCCTATTCTCTAGAACCCTTTCCACAATTTTCATTGCATGCTCCAACAACTTCACACCCCTATATGCACCACACTCATTGCATTCCTTTCCCTTTAAACTTTGGAACTACCACACTCACTGCCCACTCATCCAGCATCCCCCCTCCATCTAACACAGTCTTACACAACTCCATCATCCACACCATCCCTATCTCTCCTTTGCAGTAATCATCTCAACACTCACCTCCGATCGGGGGTCCAGCAGCCTTTCCAGTTTCCATTGCCCTTCACTGTTTCTTCCGTGAGAACCTTTGTGTTGGATGACCCTCAACAACTGGCCCTTCCACCACATAGCCTCTACTTTGATCCCACTCATTCTCATCATCATGATTCTCTCCATATGTCTTTCCAAACTCACCTCTATCTCTCTCACTGAAAATCAAACTTTCCATCACTTCCCTTCATACATCTTCCCCCTTCAACATCTCTTCCATCCTTTTCAGTTGCCTCTTCACTTCATACATCTTGTTGGGTTCTCTCTGAACATTATTTTAATGCATATATTTGAATGTCACTCACCCTCATTATTACTTTTATGTTTGGAGATAGTGGAGAGTTGCATGATTTTAAGGACATAAAACTTCTCTCATAGGTTTTTAGCTGTAAGTACAGTATGGTTGAAAGAAAATATTTCTGTAATTAAAATCAGTGACACCCCAATTTAATTAACCTGGCCATACAGGTAAAAGTTGATTTTCATCAAGCTTTTGTAATTTACGGCATTACAGCCGATAAAATGAGGTACAAACCTGCAAAAAGGTTGCAAATTAAAAGATGACATCTTTTAGAGAAGTTTTATCCAATTCACGTCACTTACCCTAGCAGTATTTGGAGTGTGAAGTCTGTATCTCAACCACGTACAAATCTTGTGGTTTACGTTTCCTTGCCAGGCTTTACCATGGACTGTTACACAGACCACCCAAATCAGAAGATTGAACAGTAGGTGATCAAGGCTTATCTTACCTGAAATAAAATAACAAATAAAAATATGCTGCTTGAAAATTGGCAAATTTAAAAAAACATACACAGGATACAGAAAACCATTTATTGCTGTCGTTAATTACTCCACACAAATCAGTTTGGTGCTAAGAGGTGGTATAATTCTGTGACACACAAAGGAGCATGCCAGTGTTAATGAACAGGGGGTCATTGTGGCATGGACCACTCACAGATTAGCATGGGGGAAGGGGGAAACCCCCAAATCTGGCAAAAATGTTGCCCATCCCCTCACTTGACGTTATCTCCATTATTATTTGCTATAGAGGGCTTGTCAGAGCTTGCAGGTTACGACGGAGACTGAAAATAAAGGCCATGAGCACCAGTAAATAGATATAAATTTAGCAAAATAATGTTTTCATTTACACAAAAAGTTTGTACTATATTTGAAAATGTTTGCAAAATGTGTTTCCAATCAACAGAAGTCCCCGAACGAAATATGCCCCTAACCAGATTGTGGGTTGGGTTTAGGATATGTGTTTTGGGGTTAGGGTAAGCCATTTCCCTCACTCACTTGTCTCCTCACTGAAAAAGTATAAGCAATAAAACTTTGTGCTGCTCAGTTAAGTACCTTGTGGGTTAATGGACCAAGTTAGATTATGCAGCTTATCATATGTCCATCTTACCATAGGTGCTACATCCAAATGGAATATGTGTTGGCAGGGTTGTGTACGAGGCTGAGGGGTGACGGGTAGCAATGGCTGATACTACCATGTCGGCTCTACCTGAGCTGTCTGTAAGGGCACAGTCACCCAGACATGGTTGCCAGCCTTGCGTCCTAGATGCTTGCACTTAGCTTCTTCTCTGCATATCGCTGGATGGCTAGGTCTTGCCAACTCCGGCCGGACTGGAACTACAACTCAACAGTTGCAACTATAGAAAAGTAAACAGACAAAACAAAAATATCAAAGATAGATTTATACAGAGATACATGTCCACAGCAACAGGCATGACCCTCATGATCATCAACCAGATTCAATTGAATTCAATCCCTTCATAACTTTTCACAGTCTTTACTATTTTTTTTTTAGTGAAAAATCAGATTATTGCAAAAATGAAAAAATGATTGGAGCTGGAACTATATCACATTGTAATATTAAAGAAATCTACCTACCCGTGAGGGGTAATCATGGCAGCGGGGTGCACCTCAGTAGATTCCCTCGCTTGCTGGGATAGCTCTTGTCTGATGTACTTCTGGATTTCAGACAATGGTGGTTACCCCAGGGTTCTATACCACGATACTGATCGAAGGCTGTCACTATGTGAGAACTGTCCTCTCGCTCACTGTTGATTAGAACACCTAGATGATAGCCTGAGGAAAGAAAAACACAGAGATGGAAATATGAATTGTAATCCGTGCTCTATGATATGATACAGATGGTGATGCAGATGTCAGAGCCTAGTGACAAATCTTTGCAATGTATATTCCAGAAACATGAAAGTTCACAAATTCAGCATTCGTTTCTAGAGGGATTTAAGATGACGATGATAATAGAAGCAAAACCATTGGAACCACTTTACAATACTGCATTTGAATTCGAATGGTACGATAAGCCCCTTTTCTCAATGAGAGCAGTGAATCACCAGATTGGGGGGGGGGGGGGAAGGGAGGCTTTATACAGGAAGGTTATTATTAAACCACAAAGCAATGTAAATCAAGGCTGGGTCCAGCGGCCCCACTTGTGGGAAATTCTTGCCCACCCCCACCCTTTCCCTCGAAGAAGTATGTGATTTTCTGCACAAAGTGCCAAATTACAGTGAAAACAACCATAGGCCTATACTGTACGAAAATTAAAATCTATGTGTGCCCCCCTGAAAAATATGTTGGCCTCCCCGTGCCCCAGGAAAAAAAAAAGCTGGTTATGCCCACTAATTGGTGGGGGCGGGGAAAGAAAGAACAGAGTTCTAATTTGAGTTTGTGTTTGTTAAGACCAGGATCATGTCATCTATACAAGACCTCACAATCTTGTTTCCTAAGCTGTTTGAAAGTCCTCCTTTATTATGACCAAACCAGAATAAACAAAAAATATCATGGCGACACACTTTGATAACCAAGTTTGTTCCACTAGCTACATCCTCGTGCAAAATTTTCATGAAATTCATAATGGGCAAATGGTTTTTTCTTTAAAATGTAGTTGTCCACATACATCTATGGAGAAGGCAGGGATGTTTGTGTAAGGTGGGCATATCATTGATTTCCTTAAAATTGAATCAGGGCCCTTGCCCCAGTGGCCAAACAATGCGCACGATGCTAACTTTTTGGTGGGAATTGTCCAACAAAAGCTAAGAAGGAGGAGTTAAAAGGTATATCCCCTACCAAAAAATGTGGGTATGTTTTTATGCTTGAAATAACATTTACAAAAAGTCCATAAATGTTTTTTTTTTTAAATACATTGCCAGAGTTGTTTTATTATGGCCAAATTTAAGGGAATTCCAGAAATAGAATCCAGAAATTTCCGGAGTATTACATCCCTGAAAATGGGCTATAGAGGTCACTATAACACAACAATCATGATCTTTGAAGGCCTGTATGGCAAGATTCTAACAATGATGATTCTGATTACAGGGTTTTAGCTCTGAATTGTCCCTAACTTATATCAGTTGTCAAATTGTTGGCTTGCCACTGCTTACAATGTTCTAAAAAAAAAGCAATTTGGCATAGGGTTCAACAGCTTGTGGTTTCCATGGAGAGCCATAACCGTGCTTTCCCTGCATCAAATTGTGCAAAGTTGTGTTCAAGCTTTGACACTGACCTCGTATATAGCCAGGCAAGGTCAGACCATCACAAGGCAAAACACACGATCCAACTTGTCACTCAAGGCGGTCTCCACAGCAATAGTACCTTTAACAAATGACAATTAGTTACCTTTCTTTTTGCCAGGGTTAATGATAAATAATATGATTGGCAAATCCTTCGTCATATAGGAGCAAAATCTAAATTCATCCTGTTATATTGAAATATAAGCAGATCAAAATCACCTTTTTTCTCTCTTTTAAGAATTTCCTATAACCTAATACAAGGTAAGAATCTATTGTGTGTCTAATCTATATGAAATTACTATTATGACACAATATTTGAGTGCCTCAAATCTCTGTTGCACCTTTAATTTAAAAGGTCTATTGCAACCCCTTATTCTAATTTAGCGGCATACCTGTTCCAACGTTGTGTTTGGAGAGCAGATTAATACTTCTTCCTGTGTGGGTAGTCGCCTCTGGCCTAACATGTACAAGGATAGCACAGTAGTCCACACATCGCCTAAAATATGAAATACGCACAACTCTTCATACCGCAAATGATATAGAATGTGCAGGCGCAACTGCACAAACCAACACACTACAGTAGACGCAGTGTGTGATGTACAAGTGGCGCATGCTTGTGGCAAGAGGCCAAGGCGGACTGACCAAAGACCTGCTGTGGAATTTTCCCCATGGGCCGGTTTGAATTGGGCACTTAGGGCCGGTTTTTCCCGGAAAAAGGGCCGAGTAAAAAGAGGCTTAATCGGTCAACCCCTACTTATTAATATCTTTGCGTTGGCGAAAATTTTGTGAATCGATTACTCCCCCCACCCCCCCCCCCCCCACGCGGATGGGGTCTTCAGATTTTGGATGTGACGGTAAAAAATTTGGGTTAACCGGCGAGCGTAGCGATCCGAGAAAAAAAATATATGCTCATGGGCCGGTCAAGTCCATTTTTCCACGGCCAGGTTGACTAC
The DNA here is from genome assembly GCA_023653785.1 of Ophioderma brevispina. NCBI lineage: Eukaryota > Metazoa > Echinodermata > Ophiuroidea > Amphilepidida > Ophiodermatidae > Ophioderma > Ophioderma brevispina. Next base: position 10,527 of record JAMKCH010017954.1, read on the forward strand.
CCAGTCCGCCTCTGCAAGAGGCGCTTGTGTAAAACAATTACTTTCACGCATGGATAAACAAAAGTCAAAGAATATTGCCTATTAGGTGATGAACAAAGTATAGTATCTAGTTTTGTTTTTATTCTAATTTGCTCTTTACTAACAATTATTTGTCACCAAAATCATTCAACACATTGAAATATTTAAAAAAATAAGCTTATTTACCTGAAGACCTTACTATCAAGTTTGGCTGTCCAGTTTTTAGATATGGTGGGAAGCTTCTGGGAGGCTGTATGGTATCTGAAGAGAAAAATAAAACGTGGTTCTTGGAATCTTTCATTAATTTACACAACTTCAAGGACATATATTAATACTACAAAAACAACAATATTTTCTAAAATTTTTAATGTTTTCCCATTTTTCAATTAAGCCTATCGACAAGATTATCAAGTCAATTGAACTTGATTTTTATATTTCCACACTCTGCATAATTATTAAAACAACAAGTTTGGTGTGGGCCATGATTGGTGTGAATGTCGAGTTTGGACGGGGCATGTTTGAACAAAATGATTTTAAAATGTTCAAAACACACTCCCAAGTTAAAACTTACAAGATCCCCTTAGCAGGGACATAGACCTAATAGGGTCACATATGATAGAGGCCAATCTGAATTGGCCAATAATTCTTTGAATGAGTCTTCTATGAAGTTAATTGGTTAATATGTACAAAGCAGGACATGTCCTTCATAGTGACCGATTTTCACAGAGAAACAAGACCGGCCATCTTAAGATAACATACTGCTTCAGATAGATGATGTAGAATGAGACCAAGATGTTCTAGACTAAGACAGTTTCAAACATCATGACTTCATTGGAGTGAAGATGGTTCTCCCAACGCGCTTCATGGGTGTCAAGATCCCTAGTAAAGGATAATTTATTTTACAAAATTCATAACCACTTTGTGCTAGTCGCAATAAATACTAGGGATTGCAATATGCATTATTGCTTCTACCATCAAAACCACCAAGTTTGTTTCCCACGGTGCTTGATGGGGCATATGTGCAAGTGCCAGGCTCTCATATAAAGGAAGAGAACACAATAGACATTAATCAGAACAAGCACCTTTAACTTGTTTGTATGCATGAATATGGTGCCATTACATGTTTTCTAATGAACATGGAATGTAAAATGAAAGAAAAAGAGCAAAAAAAACTCATACAGCATGCTTGTCACTTGATTCTTGCCTACCCTCTATTAATATCTCTAAGAAGGCTTTGTGTGACCTCTGTCATAGTCTTAGCAATACTTGGGAAGGACTCAAACATCTCTTCCTCCTCAGGCTGACCACTGTCTTCCTCATCCATCTCTTCTGCAGTCTCTCCTTCATCAGTTATGTCATCAACAAGCCCTTGGGCCTGTAATCCTGACACTAATTCTTCTATGAGATCGATGTCATTCTCATGTTCAATACACCACTCTACATAGTCACCATCAGCCTGTTCCAAACCTACAGCCTGGAAATGGATAAAAAAGGTTAAAATGTGTAACTTACAGAGAGAAAACAGTCAGTGATCTAGAGACAGGGAGTTAAATGGGAAAGGCATAGCTTGAGCCTCACCTGTATGACATACCGCTTCTACGAGATTTTGGTCTGAAATTATGGTTCCTGGAGCATACAGAAAATCTGAGAGGAAATATTCTAAGTCAAATTTGAATGCACATGGTCCAGGAGTATATGACAAATATGCTCCTGAAGCAGTATTTTTGGACTTAGAATATTCATCCATGCTCCAGCAGCATATTTACCATATGCGTCCGCGACCATTTTGGTATTAAATAGCTCCGAGAATTACAGCTATTCAAAAATATTTTCCAGATTATTTATGCTCCCTATGGTCCTGGACAAAATTTTGGGCCAAAATCTCATAGAAGCGTTACACTATGGTGGCACTGCCATCTTGGAGTTTTGCCTAAGGAAGGAAGTTGGTATACCTTAGATTGTACTGAACGAGCCCCTGGATCCACCCTAGCTAAGTCCCCATACTTACAGTGGGATTAAAAATTACTTGGACAGGAGATACGCACACCTCTTGTAAGCGAAACAAGCTACATTGACGGTCGGCGCATTCTTTCATCCCAAATTGCGCGTTAGCGAAACTAGGTGCGATGTTCCCTCCTGGCTCACGCAGTCCACGCTCACATGTGTTCGATTCTATCCAACAAATTATTAATCAGACTGTAGCTTCCAAAGGGATATATTAAGTCTTCTAAGTACTGCACCCATTGTCCATATCAACTCTTGAAGCCATACAACACGTAATAAAAATGATTGAATAAACTTGGTACTCAGTTACTTTGTGGTCAACAAATGACTAAACTGACCTCAACAGCAGCAAGAGCCATTCTTTCATCAAACAAGTAATCATCCATTAGTTTCTTAGCAACCGCTTCTTCTCATTCAGATGTCTGCCTCTGTTTGCTTCTGGTGATTCGTTGTCAACCTCTTCAGCTTCCATGGGAGCTGGAGCTCTTTCACGAGCCACCTGTCTCATAGCAGCTTTTATAGCGCCCTCAATGTCTGTTTGGTTACACATCTGCTTGACACTAGACAGCAACACATAAACCTGTAGAAAAAAAATTAAAAAATGTAGCATTTAAGACCACTACTCTTGTTTGAACATTTTGCGACAATGTGATGTTGAATCATTCTGGCAGGTAACAATAGATATTTGGAAGGCATGCACATGAATCCAATTAGGATCTAGGCCTTTCAAACTAGTCAAAACATGTTTATGTTTTAAAAAAATCATATAACTGAGGCCTGATTTCTTTCCAATGTTGACTGAACTATGCATTTTCCTTCTTGAGAAGTGAAATGCCTCAAAATACAAATAACACCCGCTAAAAGAAATGGCCCGTCCTCCAGTGACCCCAGGTCACACCCGTCGGCCATTGCTCCTCCTCAGTTCCATTTTGGCCAAAGACCACACGGACCCACAACTATTATGTTGTGGGGCAGGACGGAGTGGGAAGTCAACATTGGGAAAGGGAAATCAGGCCTCAGTTATAATGATTTATAAGAACATAACATGTTTGAACGTAAATTCATTACACTGAGCTGATTCCTTTAAACCAATGTTTTGACTGAAACATATGCATTAACCTTCGTTGAATGAATATTTTTCAATCACACAGACTATCTCCTAACTAGTCGGAGGTGAACCTAATAAGTTTTCCGAGCGCGGCTTCACTGATGCAGCCAAAGGATGGGACGGAGACACCCAAACATAAAGACACATAGATGGACATCAAGGATGCACATCATATAAGTTGAAACACATAGAATGCTCACCTAGCAGGCGGAAACTCCGGGTCAGTGTGCATGTCGGCAACTAGGTATGTGGACTGTTTTGGTAGAATTTAGTGGTGTTTCTGCAGGAGTGCCCTCGCGACGTTCTGTGGCGTTTCCTACGTTTCTTGTAGCACCGCGAAAACGGTTGTGGAGCCCTCCACGACATTGCTTGGCAATTCCGGCGATTGAGATCCCGCAGTGGTAGGCCCAAGAGGAAGCCGATGTTACGAACAGAATGGAGCCCGGGCCCGCGAGGGACCCGCCACCGCAACGGAATCAGTGATAACCGCGGAAAGCCATCTGGCAGCATCGCCTTTGACGCGGGACCATGGTGGGGGCAGCGTGAGTGAGAAACACCCGTCGTTCGAGCCCCGGAGAGATGCGGTTTGGCGCTTATAGTACTCCAGGGCCCGAACATGACACCACAGGCGATCCTCCACACCGACGAACTACTGGCGATCCGGGTATGATGATGGTCGAGTGTGTCTAAAGGAAGAGTGTCTCGTTTTTGGCCAGAAAGTCCTGGCCTGAGAAACAGCTTAACCCTGTCCCGGGAGAAACCTTCCCCTTGGGATTCCGAGACCTTGAATGTTTTTTAATCTCAGAGCATCGTCCCCGGAGGCAAGTGCGACCAGGAAGGCCGTCTTGAGAGTGACATGCTAACGCAGCCTCACTCATAGGTTTCGAACGGAGGCCTAGTTAAGTAGTCCAAGACAGTATTAAGGTCCCAAGAAGGGACCACCTTCCTGGCCGGTGGTCGAGTGTTGTACATCCCCTCCAGAAGGAGACGGATTGTCCCATCATCGTTGATGGTAGACCCGTCCGCAAACCCTCTGTGGATAGCAAGGATGGCGGCCTTATAATTTTCCTAACGGTACTGGTTTCAAGATAAACTAAAGTAACTCAGGTAACTTAAGTAACTCAAGTAAGTAACTTAACAGGGGCGGATCCAGGATTTGAAAAACGTCAAAATTACCGGTGTCCTGAAGGCTGAAACTTGCCAAAAGGGCTGATTTTGCAAGATTTTGCAGAATTACCGGGAGGCCGCGCGCCCCCTCCGCCCCCTCCCTGGCTCCGCGCCTGCTTAATTAACTCAAGTAAGTAACTAAAGTCACTCAAGAAATAATATATTTGCAAGTCGTAATTCCTTTCTAAATGAAATGCTGATTTTATCCAATTAACTTGGCACACACGCGGATTTTCATAGATTATAGTAGGATTTTTTTTAAAAATTCCGCAGTTCATTATAAGTTTTTGGGGCGTTGTCGACGATTCCATTCGTTTGAGAGAGGTTGTATGCTTACTCAATCAGATTCCAATAAAATGCATTGTGATGATACCAGATCAGTTTAAGGCCATAATTAAAAAAAATTTCCCTTTTCGCACGAAGAACATAATGCAAGGCAAATAATACACTGAATAAATCCAAACACCAAACGTGAGCGTGTCAACATAAGAAGATTCAACCTATTAAGCATTCAATTAAGAAGGAAAGATACAATAGTATTATTACTCACGCATTTTTCAGTCGCTTTCATATTGCTGGAAGAGGAGGAATCTCCAATACCAGAATCCTCTACCATTTTTACATCCACATCAGGAATTTCAATATCGCATAGTGCATTCCCCCGTGTGACCATTGACGATAGGTGTGTGATCTTACCTTCATTTGTTCTGTGCTCGGTTCAGTAGTCCTTTTTGAACAAGTTTGGTGGCCCGGGTTGGTGACACACACACACACGGGCCCATTTCTATGCAATTGATACCTCCAGATGAACCCTTTGACCTTTTGGGTCACTCTGATAACAGACCTCGGCCTGTCCCTCACCCTACCTTCTGCCAATATCAGCCGCCCCAATGTCAAAGCATAACAAATGCATAGCCGGACATACAGATAGACAATCTGGTTTTTTTTAGTTTCTATAGATATATTTTTGATAGAAGCTGGCATTTCGAAAACTGTTCAAAAATTCTTTTAGTATTTTTCCGTCACTAGGAATATTAGAAAAATCTCTTTACGGTCATTTATTCGTCTTCTTCCAGAAATAATTTTGACATCTTTGTCCAAACATTTACTTATAATGAACATAACTCATCCCAATCGTTGCAATTTAAGTAGCCTAACTTTTTTTGTCCCTATAAATGCTGTGACACCCAGTGCAAAATTGGATTGGAAAGAAATGCATTGTGGGAAGAATCCTGGCTCCCTCCTTTGGGTGCTATTGCCTTCAAGCAATATTAGCACTTTTTTTTAAGAGCGCCCCCAATTTTTCAAAAAAATTGAGATTTTTACACGATAGCATTGGTAACTGGCTAGTACCTTACTTGATGGTAAGCTCGAATGTTTGTGTCACAAACGAAGGACTTTTGTACTAGAATAATTATTATCGGGATCCCCGAAATAATCCAACGGCCTGCTGGAAAACGTCCTTCCATGTGAATAGCCGGAAATAGCGCCATGTACTTGTCTACGCCAGCCTTATTGTTTTAATAGTTCAGCAAGCCAATTAGAGTTATTTCTCGAGTGGCACTATTTTCACATGGACTGACATAAACGTAGCATTTCCGCTCTGCCGTTAAGTCCAATCTGGATCCCAATTCTAATTACAAAATCGCTTATTTTGTGATAAATACGCATTTTTTAGCATTCTCAGTTCGCAGGTATGTTTCCTAGACAATTACCAACGACTGTGGCAAAATCTCAACTTTTGAAATTGGGGGCGCTCTTCAAAAAATGTGCCTAATATTGCTTTAATGGTATAGTCTGATTTTTTATTCCTGTCACGTCAGTAAACGCATATTGTCGATGGTACAACTCATCTAGAGGGGATTGTTGAATAAAAACTAAAAGCCGTATTAACCGCGAAATGCTCAACTTTGTTTCAGCATAAAAGAATAGATGCTTTAAACCCCACCAGTAATTTTTCCCGCCTACTGTGCTTCTCAATATTCAGCTTGGGGATTACCTATCTTGTGTCCTAGTGTGCGGCAGATGCGCGTCAGTCACGCGTAAAACACGAGCGTCTCTACAACGCATCTCTACGCTGTTTACTTGGATACGCTTTTGCATCCGCAATTTAACATGCATCATTCATCGCAGGACTCGTCTGCCTGCGCTCATATTCTGCAATACAGTCCCTGTCTTTCTACAGTCAAAGTCAACAATGGTCATCATAATTGTCATAAAAGAGGTGACTAATGTGTTTTCCCTGCTGTTCCATGTTAATTACGCGTGCCACATACGGTCGCACTACGTGATTGGAAGGGTGGTTGTCTTTTTTCGTCTACTATCATATTAGGAATGGACAGAATTTTTTCGATCATCTCCTTCTCCAGGTAGCAAACCGTATATCCTGGAGCTAGCAACATACATTTTAACACACCTCAAGTAAAAAAGGTTTGATTGATTAAAAATGTTGACAGACTGACCGACCCCCTGAAACGTGATCTTAAGTGCTGGCAAGTGGTGCCTTAAGGAGAGGTGCCAAACAAAGTTTGTACAGGTTCAAATTTTAATTGTCCAATCAATGTTAAAAGCACACCATGTTATGTGTCTAACCATAAGAAGTCAGAAGTCTAGTTTGTAATATGTACACCACGCTCAGAGTTATAGGCTAAAAACACAAAAATCAATAAAAGGGTCAATTTCAGTTGTACGGGGTTCAAATTTTAAAATTGCTCCGATTTGGATTAAAAAATGTTCTTTTTGCAAATTATTGGTGGAGGTCATAGGATTAAAATAAGGAATAGTTTTGACCCCCTCCCCCGAGATTTTTTTACTGAATATCCGGTCCGTCAAATTCCTGTCCCATAGGATCTAATAGCTTGGAGTTTATTCTTCCATTGGTATCAAATAAGTACCACTTCCCCATTAGGACCGTCACTACGACAGTCAGATATTGAGAAGTATGAAATACTGAATATAGGGTGGAAAAATTTATATTTCACAATTTTAGCGACTATAAGCACACAAATGCTCTCTGATATAAAAACCATTAGTCTTTTCCCATCAAGTAGAGCCAAAACCGACATGAAATCGGATATTACTAACTTTTTTGGCGAACGAAAGAAATTGATTTACATACTTTGTCTAATGGAAATTGACAGTTGTTGTTGACATGCGAAATTTATGACGTCACTGTTACGTATATGGCTTCTCATGTTGGTACTTATTTTGAACTCAATGGAAAGAGGAGGACATAAGGTATCTATGGTTACCAGAAATAAAGATAATATGTGTTGTTGCTAGGCATGTTGGAATTCGAAAGGTGGAAGTGGTTCCCCCCTGCCCCCACCCCCCATCCACTTTGGGATCGCCCTTTATACTTAACTTTTACCCCGGTGGCTGTTTGTTTTTGGATGAAAAGGGGACGGGGGAAAAATGTCAATTGACAGTTATATAAATAAATGGCACAAAAGGGAAGTTTTAGCAAGCCGGGGAAAACCTGGAAAGGGGCGGCTGGTGGTCCCTTCCCATTCAGTAGACGAGGGTAAATGCATGCTATAAAAGGGTTACACACACTTTACCAAGTTATATGGAATTGTAATACTTTATCTCACACCATTTACGCGTGACTGCTCGGTGACAGCGCCACGATCCGTATCCGCCATCCTAATTGGCCGGCGGCAATTCTAGACATGCGCTACGTCATGGGACTCCCCAGCAGCCAAACGCTATGTGTTAAAGGCTTTGGTTTGAACAAGGAAGATGGAAAAAAAAAAAAAAAAAACGGTTTTCGCCGGGGTACCCTGGATATTCGCGGAAATCGACGAATCAGGTGGTCGATCTGATGTTAGAACGGGTTCCTCACAAAAAACACCCGTTTTAGATCACTAGTTTTTGAGTGCTTGGAGTGTGGCAATGACTTGCAGCAGCAAGCGTAATTGAGCCAGCTGATAAGCCTAAGAAAATGCTTGTATGGATCGTAATTTTCACGTTTTTTCGTCGTTTTCAAAAAAAATAAACCTATATTATAAACTAGTCACCTAACTAGACCATTGAGACAATTTGTTATCTCAAATCGAATTGTTAAGAATCCAGGTGTTCAGTAATGCGATGAAGGAGAACCAAAGTCATGACAAATGGCTTTGAAAACAAATCGAGTTTGAAATACGAACGAACACAAAACGTCCGCTGATTGGCCGCGGAAACAAAGGAGTAAAACCATCTGATTGGAGAGCGGACCGCACAACAAATGCACGTAAATAACTGATGGAAACGAGATGACACATTTCTTCTGCAAAGGTTAAATTTGTTTTTTCGTTAGTGGGACTTCAGAAAACGTTAGTATGGTAAGATGTTTAGTCACTTGACACATAGCTAAAGGGGAAAATATCTTTGGAAAAGATCTAAATTATTATAAAATTAAATTCATTCAAGCGGTTTTACAAACTTAAAATCAGCAATTTTTTTTGGCGATATTTGCCAAACCAAGCAACTTTTCAATTTATAAAAAATGGTTATTGAAATGCGCATTTAACCATAGGGCAGCGTGGTACACATAGCAACACCAAAAAAACGTGAAATCGCTATAATAATTGTTTTCTACGTGTGTTTTTTATATAATTTGATTCTGATGTTCCTTGGAGTTATTGTTTTAAATCATTCCAGGGACGAGTTGGGCATTCAAGAAAGAAAGAAGAAGACGATAATTAACAATGTTGCCGCCTACATGGATGATTCAATTTATAAAAAACGTATTATTATTGCTCTGATTGTAGGGTGGGACTGATTTGGAATGCGTATCAGTGCCACATCAGCGAACGTGTTTTTATTTTGTAGTTATTGTTCTCTCTCTCTAGCTGTCTCTTTTTGAATGCAAAGGCTTCAAATCAGAGCTTTAAATATTTTTAAAATAAATACAGAATTTGGATATTCACGAAAATTTATGGCTATGATTCAAAATATCGTCATCGCCATTATGTATAGTTATGTTTTATAAGAAAGAAAACAAGAAAGATCAAGAAAGAAAGAAATTAACACAAACTCTATTCAACAGGGGGTTCTTCAAAATGTAATTTTAAATTTACCCTTCCAAAAAATTGACTTATATGGTTTCGAAGCTTAAGGGGAATGCTCTACTTTTTAAATCGACACGATACCGAATACTTCTCTATGGAACCTGGCTTAAAATATATACTCAATTCAAATATTTTATCCACAAATGCCCTCTTTTTTCACATACACTAATCACAAATAACATTTCAACTAAAATCAAGAATACAAAGTACATCAAATAGTTGAGGATTCTCTTCTTCTTCATCGCGTCCAAATACAGTGATTGTTGCTCCAACAGTGGGCACAGACCAAGAAGAGTTCCATAGTCTGTGGTGCTGTTCCCACAACCACAGCTTTAGGTCTTGATTGCTTCAGGTAGCCCCCCACTTCTTGCAAGGGAAACTTAGATCGGCCAGTTTGGTTCTCAATCTGTTGCGGCATCGCCATTCAGCCCATGAGGAGCAAGCTCCAGGTGGAAGGTGCTCACCAGGGTTCAATACCAATAGATGTTAATTAGTGACAGCAAGTCTTTCATCCACAATGCGACTTCTTATACTCCTTAGAGACTGATCAAGAGGTTGGACTTTGTTTTAAGAAAACTATCTCTGGATTTAAAGGCGGTTGGCAGCACGTATCTTGTCCAGACATAGCGTGCTTCACATTCGAACGTGGCAGTACGATCTTGGCTTGCTCGCTACACTACGACGGATGTCTGGTGGTTGGAGGCAATTCCTATTAAACTATTTGAATAGAAACTGAAGTGATATATATAAAGAATAACGATAATATTAATAAACGAGTCACATTTAATACAGTACAATTATGGATAACACGTCCTATAGCAGTTATATCCTACTAATAATTAAATGAAAGGAGATAATACGAGATAATGATGGTAATCAAAATCTCAACATCAAGCTAATATATAGTATATAAATATAACAATAATATATCTATAAACCATTCCTTTGCTTTGATCTGAATTTAAATGGGCGCCAGAAGGAAACTTAAGCAAGTTTCGTTAAACCAATAAATCAAAATGGCCCGCCTACCCACTAAAAAAAAAAAAATAAACATACTCACTCATGCTTTGGAGGTGTCTCGATACGCGATATATCGGATCGTACGCATGATAATGATAACATGTAGGATGATTTGCGCCCAATTATTTATTGGTCGCGCTATGAGTTAAAATATTTTTGCCAACTCAGACTCGGCCAATAAATTTGGGCGGAATCAATCCAATTTTAATACATTATTCCCCCACTCAGTATCAACAAATTCAAACATGGCAGCGAATACATTCAGGTGTCTGATATTTACCCGGCTATTTCCGCAGGAGACAACAACTGTATATAATTAGAGCCATTGTTATGTGACTGAGGGAATTCTTCACTGCTAAAATCTAAAGGAAAGACTTCTACGTCAAACTACATGGATGTCAAATTTATTTTATTTGGCAGCCATATTGAATAAGAGCAGCATTACCTACTGAAATAACGGTTGTTATAAATGTTCTACTTTTAAGGTAACACTGTGCTCAGTCTTTTGCACTAATTATATGCAACGACAATGGGGCAAAATCCAGAAGGAAAGCTACACTTTTAAGTCAGCCTCAGGGGTTCCAATGCTTGAATGTTGTGTTGCAATATTTGAAGGAAATGGTCTCTACTTTGAATATAAACGAGGTTCTTCTACAGCGCTTGAGGGAAATTCGCCTACCAAACCTGGAAGTCTGATGGTGGCCCTAATGTCAATTAATCGAAAATCTTGGATTTTCGACCAACACTTGGGTATCGGTCGAAAATCCAAGATTTAGAGTTTCAATTGATAATCCAAGATTTATCATAGATAAATTGGACTTCAATTGATAATCTAAGATGTTCGATATGTGAATTAAAAACCTGGATTATGCAACTTGATAATCCAAATTATCGACTCGAAAATCCAAGTTAGTTTTTCTAATTCTTGGACATTGAGTCAGGATTTTCGTTCTCTTGTACAATAAGTCGAAAAACCTTGGGATTATCAAAGTGGAAAATCCAAGTTTTCGATTTGATAGTCCAAGTTATTGGACCTCACGTTGATTAAAACTTGGATTATCGACCGAAAATCTTGAATTTTCGACGCTAAATTATAAATAAATCGAAAAATTCTGGATTATCAAAGTGAAAATCCAAGATTTCCAAGGTATAGTGTCCAATAAATAAAAATTCTTGGTTTATCAAAGTGATAATCCAAGTTTTTATCGAAGTGATATCCAAGATTATCAAAAATCAGTTGCAAACTTGGATTATCGATTGAAAATCCAAGATTTTCGACGCTAAATGACAAATTGATAATCCAAGATTATCAAAAAGTGAAGTTGAAAAACTGGATTATCAAATGAAAATCCAAGATTTCCAAGGTATTAGTGTCCAATAAAGCAAAAAATCTTGGTTTATCAAGTGATAATCCAAGTAGAGTGTATCGAATTGATAATTCAAGATTATCAAAATCAAGTTGAAAAACTTGGGGAATTTCTGGTTTTTTTTCGATGAAAATCCAAGATTTTCGGACCTGTAAATGACCAATAATTCGAAAAACTTGGATATCAAATCAAAACTTGGATTATCGCCGAAAATACCCCCCCTTGGATTATCAATTGAAGATCCAAGTTATGTTGATAATTTGGATTATCATTGAAAATCTTGGATTTTCGACCCGATACTCCAAGAGTTGGTCGAAAATCCAAGGTTTTCGATTAATTGGACATTAGGCCAACCATAGGAGTCTGCAGGAAAAAAATATGGGGAAGGATTTTAATGGTCTCGTAAACATTTCTCACAATAATTAAGTATATTAAGGAAAGTTCTCGTTCTGTGTGTGGGGGACTGTAGTGCACAGATCTCCTGGAGTGTGCCAATCTGGATAAAACTGTGATTTGGTGCACAGTACTTTTTACAAATTCACAATTTTTAATCCGTAGCGACCACTCGTTCACTACATTCCCCCCTGCTATAATCCATTTCAACATATCCTTGTGGTCTTGCGGTAACAACAACAATGCACATTTTTGGAAGCAATCGGCTTTCCGTTGTCTACTTGGTCTTGTGATGACTGGGACTAAAGTTTTGGCATAAACTTCTCAGCTTTTGTGCTGAGTGTTACCAAAGTATGCCTTCCCAGGCAGATGCAAAAGTAGCTTTTTTTAAAGCAAGAAGGGGTAGCATCTTAACTGGTATGCACATCTTTATGCTGGGGTAACTGGCCATAAGCTCCGTCGCATGTGCGAAGTCTTTTATACTACTCGGGTGCCACAAGTCGCACCATACACTTAAAATACCCTATTAGTGGCATTTGAAATACACTCATTTCATAATGTTTGATAAATTACATATTTGTTTTTATTAGTTAAGTCAAACAGTGTGGTCCGGGTCTTTCCATTAGAGGTTCCTCCTCTCAAAAGTTTACATAACAGAAAATATAGATTCGTGATCCACAGCCTCGTCCTCCCTCCTCGTCCGACTTACCACCTACAAAAAAAGTTGAGATTCTTATATCATCTGGACCCGTTAGCCTTAGTAATCCCACGTGTACCTCAATAAATCCTTACGTGCAAATTCGGTCGTATCTCTGTAAGAAATTCACAGATTTGTATTTACGTACCTAAACGGACGGAAATTACAGCACAGTACCTCTGGGACCGTGGGAAACAAGCAAGTTGCTCATAACCAAAACCGCAAGACCGGGATCAACTCAAATTCGTGAATAAGCTTTTTCTTAAGGATATCTAGTAACATGAATAAACAGAAGGTGCGAGAATCACCACGAAGTGCACCTTTAATCACAAATCGGGATATTATAACACGTAATACGTAAATTTGAATTACATCATACCACCGAGACATCTTCGTACCTTTCTTAAATTTTAACCAAGGATCCCAAATGGGCCCCAAATTTTAAAAGTCTGTGTGTCATTGCACTAACTATGTCCTATCGAGTGATTCGAACGGTGTCGTACCCGCTGATGTCGTCATTAGATGTTTGAGATGAATCCGCTTTTTTGTTTTGAATAAAAGTCGAAAAAAAAAAAAAAAAACAGTCACATGAGAAAAACAGCTCCCCCACCCAACCTCTTCCCAACTACCCAAACCAACTTTATTTTTCATCATTGTTACAACAGTCATTGTTTCAACTTGCAAAATTTATTACAATTTTTAATCCATATATCCGTCCCCCCGCGGCCTCAACAAGACAAAAGATGCTGAAACGCCTAGCGTATGCGACGAAATCAACAATATCAAGCATTTCAAAATCGGTGACGCACTTGTTCATTGGTCCCAAGCAGCTCGCGTACGCTTAAACGACAGTGGAAGTAATCTTACATGTTGATATCAGACTGCAAGTCTGGGCCTTATCTTCTGTAGTCGCCGAGTGCAGTCGCCGATTAGATGTCCGTTGGCTTGCATCCTCATCTCCCCCGCTTGGAACATACCTCATTGCCCGACCACTTTCCAACTGACCTAACCACTCGTGATGCTTGCACTCCACGGCTACCGTTTCCAAACTGCTCATGTGGTCATGCCGACCTTCCCGAAAAAAATGCTGTGGCGGGTTTTTTCAAATTGGCCACGTTTTCTTCTGACCCTATCTGGTATTGTAAACACCGTAAACAATACCTGAATCCAACATGGGCACCATTTTTTATGCACTGTGAGAGGACCTTTGGGGAGCCATTTTTTTGCATTAAAATTACTTTGTCACATGTAATCCCATACTACAATAATGGAATTTTGGTCTTGTAAAATGGCAATTTTCATTTCAATGTAGCCACCATTCCTTAAGTAAATGTAAGTAAAATTGTAGCACAGACCAACAGCTTATATAAAAGGAAGGTTTATTTCGTATAATGTTGATTTAATGGAGATGTATTTAACTCTTGTTTAGTGAAGGAAAACAGCAGCATTTGGATTTGAGATCAGAAAAGCTTTTGTATGTATTTGATATAGAAAAGGTTAAGTTTAAATATGGGAATGGGAATCAATTTTTTTTTCAAGTTGAATAGCGGCTTACGTCAAGGATGTCGTCAATAATAAACTTTTATTACTCATTAGCCAAAGTAAGATACAGGGTATCATATAAAGTTGAAGAGGATTACCGATAATGTTTGCATTTAGAATACTCAATATGCGGATGAATACAACTCTTCTATTCAACAAGAAATCTTTAGATCAATATGCCTGACATTTTAACTCTTTGTAATGTTACAGGTCTAACAATTAATACGATAAAACTTATGGATGTGGCTTCGTGATATTGTACAAACATCTGGTATCGGTTATGGTAGATTAACCGTAAAACACCCGCCCCTGTTTAGTTGTATATTTTGGTCATAATAGTGATGCGCTATGAACGGTATCGGCCTGGAAAGAAAATAAAAATTGTTAAAGTAACAGAATATATGGACAACAAGAAAGTTACCACTTATGGTAAAGCGGACTATTATAATATTCGGTCTGGTTGTCGAATTTGAACGTGTCTATGTCTTGTGTTGCAACAAAAAAAAATCAAAAGAAAAACTTTGGACAGAAGGATGAATTAAAACATTTTGTCTGACCATGCGCTATTTTGGAATTCGCGCTAGACGTGAATCTGTGGTTGTGTTAATGCGATACGACGGCATAGTACACCTCTTCACAATTGCGCTTTCATGTTTATTTCCTATGGCGTGTTGACGCAACGTTTTGCCGGTGTCTATGTCACGCATAAAGGCCATAACGTACTGCCGCACTCGTTCTAGCAGTAGCAACGCGTTCCAATATTCACAACGGCGTTTCGGTGTTTGGCCAATTAAAATGATCAATGTTCTGTGACGTCTTTCAAAATTAGAAGCCCCAAAGCGGAGCGTGCAAATTATCTATCAACGCTTGTGGAAACTCACAAACGCGTTGACACGCCTTCAGCAGACGCTTTTGCGATCTTCCACAACGCGTTGAAGCTTCACAACGGGTTGCGAAAGACCACAATCTTCCACGCGTTGTAAGCCATCACAATCACAGTCGCGTTGCGAGCTTGCCAACACCTTGCAAAAAACTTCACACGCGTTGTGAATGCCAATAAGGGTCATAACGATTTGTCTCAACGCGTTTGTGAGGCGCAACGCGTGTGTGAGATTTATTTTTGAAATCGTCACAGAAATTCATGTTTTTTTTCACTGGCCGAACCCCAACGCCACGTTGCTGAAATGGTCCGCCACGCGTTGTCCAATGCCGCAACGCTTTTGCCGAAATCTCGCAAGCGCCTGTACTTTCTCACAACCGCTGCGGCAATACGTTATGACCCTTATTCTTGATAACCTTAGCAACGCGTTATGAAGGCTTGCAACGCGTTGCAACGCGTTTGTGTATGTTGGCAACGCGTTGCAAAGTATCATAAGCACAACGCGTTGTGGGTCCTTTTTTTGAACATACGCTCACAGAAATTCATTATTTTGATTGGTCCGACACCGCAACGCGTTGGCCAAAATGTTGCACGCGTTGTACTTCTCCGCAACGCGTTGTCAGCAATACGTTATGGCCTTTATGGTTTGCGATAAGTGTCATGAAATACATGTCCGTGTGACTGAGTGTCCTATCCCCCTCTGTCGACTTGTGTTCTCCATTGTGCTGTATGCATCATTTTGTTCCGTGTACCCATGGCCTCGTCTACATCTCGCGGTTAATTCCGTACATGTTGACATGGGTAACTGGACACCTCTCATGGGTACACTCATTTCTTTACAAACCCTGGTCGTATCGCATAACACGTTTACACTAGCGCTAATTTTTAAAAACACCTGTCAGACTTGATTGTGTTTTAATTCATTTGTTTACTGGTTAATATAATTCTTTTTCAGCATGAAACCAAACTCAATATGTGGTCAATAATTATTTTATCGAGTATATTGTATAATTTATTAGGTTATACAATGCTCCTTTAACGGTTCAAACGACGATCTATTAATAGATTCTTCAAACGGTAAAGAGTCAGATTATATGGGGAAATGACAAAATAGACATGAACGAAAAATAATTTTATCTAACCATTGGATACAAGTGGATAATAAATGTCTTATAAATATGCTGGTCAATTTCGGCTGTTTTTCATAGGAACAGCTGCAAAGTAAGCCTAATTGGATATAGAATACACACTATCTGAAAACCCAATCCACAACAGGTTAGTCCTTGAAAGTATATTTCCAACCTATAAGAGAAATACCCTTTATTACTTTCTCCCATATATTTGAATGAAAACGTTTATTCATGTTTACGTATAAGTAACTGGAAATCCCCAGTATCTTTACTATCAGTTGGTTACCAAAAAAATAAATAAAACCGTGTTTGTGCAATGAAATGGGAAACGAGGTTTGGTTTTTTTAACGATATTGTATATATGATAATATTGTAATGCATGTAAAGGTCAATATATATTATTTATTGAATGAAAGCAACACATGTGACCTGCCTCCACGACCCCCGAATCAAGGGTCGAATATTTCATTTTGAGATATGAGCAGATTTGAAATGCCTGAGAACATGTAACATTGCACTTCCTTTTGTCCACTCAAAACAAATCAATATTGGCTTTAATTATTTTGTTTTCTATTGATTTTACAAGTTTTATTGATCTCTTTTCCCGCCTCCTGGCGACTTTGCCTGGTTTTGTGGGAGCGTCACAATGCATACAATGCAATAATGAACAACAAATATGTAATAAGTATGATATGAACGATGATAGACATTGGAGTGTAGGCAAGCCATAATTAACACCCAAAAATATTCAAAGATTACGCAATACAGAATGCAACCACAAACCATTTGGGTGCTTTGGTGTGGGTCGTTCATGGATTTTTACCCATGGTCCTATTTCATTCATTCATTTCATGTATTAAACATTAATTTCCTCAATCAACAAAAAGCATAAAGAAAATCTTATACTATAAACACGAATGGAGTAGATGCAAGACAAGCAAAAGCCTGGAAATGGCGCAACCCCTTGAGGTAATACAGACAGCACATGAATACCAGCAAAATAAAGCAAGCCGCACGCAGGAGGGTTAGAATAGATATGAACACATATAAAGAAAGCCCAGAGCAGATTACACTATAAACAGTAAATTGTGAAAGTCAAAAGAAAACAATGTGTAATAATGAGTACACCAAATACAAATAACTGTAATTGACACAAATGCAGTCCTTAGGTTGAAACAAAGAGGTAAGTCTAGTTTTGAAATGTTTTAAGGGTGCAGTATTTTTCAGTCATTGGGCAGATCATTCCATATTTTGGGTCCCTCTCAGAAATTGATTTTTAACCCCTTTAATTGGTATTTGGAAGTTTCGCCTATATTCTTCTGGTGTTATCAAACTGGGTTTCCACTATATGTGACCTGCTCCCACAAAACCATGACAAAAGTCGCCAGAGTACTTTAGGATATGAGATCTACACTGGTGTAAAATCAATAGAAAACAAAAGAATTTTAAGCATATATTGATTGTTGATCGGCAAACTTTAGTGCAATGTTTACATGTTATACCTCATTTTAAACGCTGTGACCTCGCCTCGTCCGTTTATTCATAATAAAATTTAAAAATAACCCTTACATTGTGAGTTATCTTTCAGCCTCCACATTTTTGGATTAAAGAAAATAATTCTTCATGACGAACTAATAAAAAATTAAAATATTCGGCAAATTTTGCGTTTGATATATGTGTGGTACAAGGGCGACGGTCCACATGCACCGACCCAAAACATCCCGCTTGACTATTGTTTGAGTTGGGGGGGGGGGTCATTGTTCAAATAAGAGTCTCTACAACAGAGTTTAGTAGGCGTCTGTGAAATTTGATATTCGTGTTTAATTATAAGTTTTAAACAAAATATGTGAAACCCGTTAGAAACTTTTCTGTGAAGCCGGTTTTCGGGTGGGTATAAAATGAAACCATTTTAGACAAAAAAAATCCTACCGGTCATTGATTTTCGTTGGGAAATGCGAAGTAAATGTCTGTGGTTTTTGAAATGGTACCGAGTGCGTAGACCTGATTTGGTGTAATCCAGCACGCGGACTTTGGGAGACTTTGCTGCTGCTGTGGGCGAACTGTCTAATTTGGGAGTTCTTGGCCGCCCCAACCCCCGATGATATAGGTACTTTTACAAAGCGCGCGCCATTTCCTCAAGATCACAGCGCTGGTTTGCCTTATTCTTATCAGGCTGCCATCATAAATCGCCTCAATCATGTCGCTTCATCTAAGGTACCTGCCGGCCAAGCACACCGCCTATCACATAACACTCACATATTTCACCATCGGACTCGCACAAGATACTACTTTCCAGTATCCAAACACTTTTGACTTCAGCGGGTTCAACTCACGATTTAACATGGTCTTACATTAGGATGAGTGCCTGCACTTGTATTCGTTACACCGATTTAGAATCGAGGTTAAAAGGGATTAGCATCGATAATGCGAGAGAATCTGAAAAATGTTGAAATGCAATGTTTTTACATTATAACATATGTATAGTTGTACAATTCATATATCCTGCTTTAATGTAGAAACAAAGCACCAATAGTGAAAAATGAAGTATTGAGGGAGTTAGGGGGGGGGGGTGGGGGGGGGGGGGGGGGGGGTGTCATAAACCGTCTCCCAAAAATGACTACATCGACGACGTCTCAAATCTGCACTAAATAGTTGATTGTGGTTTTTACACCAGTACAAATGAACATAACAAACGATCATAATGTTTGTGTTTGAGGTCAACTGTATTGATCATGGTGCACATAATCACGGCTGGAAAATCTGTGATATTCACCGTTTGTAAAGGAATTGAGTGTCCCCCATGAAGAGTGTCCTAGCTAACCATAGCAACATGTACGGAATAAACCGTGACTGTAATACGAGGCCATTTGGGTAAAAAGTGCTGAAACAAACTATGCATACAGCACTCAATGGCAGAACAATGACCGATGGTGGTAGGACACTCATTAACGCGACACGGTAGTTATGACACCGGTGAAGGCTTTTTTGATCTCACCGTGGGCAATTTTGATACGCACGTATAGAAATTACACAGAATCCGATAAAAGTACTGCCTTGCCTTCTCTAATACACTTATTTTCCAGTCAACCACTTGCAGGTTTTATGTTCGCATATTCCATGTCAGTTTAAACAAAAATAATAAAAATATGAATTTGATATTTTTTCGGTGGTTCGGTATTATCAAATCTCTGCTATACCCTTTAACTGGAGCATACTCAAATTGGAGTGACAATATCTTGATGAGATTAGTTAATCAATCTAAAACTGCTATTGATTTGTTTTTGGTATTGTGACCTAAACTACTCACCTCAAATCAAGAATCCCATCAATGCTGAATAACCTTATCACCCATTGTTTCTTTCTTACTGCGTTTCCAAGAGCAAAGATCTAGGTTGTGGAGGAAGTGAAATGATGAGATGTGAAAAACTGAAACTTACCCAATCTACATTGCAAATAAAAAATTCAAAACTGTTTAATAGTCCACCACTTTGATAATACGCATCACTTTTTTAATTCATCACACACATTCCTCCTGAAGCAAACATCTCTTGTGGCCCATAAGCCCTCAGTTGTAATGTCCGACCGACTCGTAACCCAAGGTTCCATGTGCAATTTAGGATGCTCAGGTTATTTTTTTTTCACTGGTTTTGCATTGTGTTGGGGTGTGGTAGAAGTCACATATTCTTCATTTACATCTAGATATTTTCTTATTCTTAATTTTGGTTTTACAACAAGAAAATCTGTAAAACACCAATGGCCTAAAAGCCTTGGAATGATACAAAATTAAAATACACAACAAAGTCTCGCGTTAATACAGAATTCAATGGTCATGATTTTTATGATTAACGTTAACACTGTGATCTTAAACCAGTGTTTGTGATTCCTGGTCACTTCCTCTAAAACAATGTATAATTGTGTCCTTTTGATGGCCAAGACCAATATTGACGGGGTTAGAAAAAAATCAACCTATTGCCGATGCAATCCCCTCTTAAAAATTCCCTCCGGCGCAGTCTTTCAACAAACGCATGAAGATTTGGGCGTAAAGATGCAATACAGTTCTTTACTTCTGCCACTCAAACAAGAACACTGACCATAGAGTTACCATGGTAACCCTCAAACGTTTGATTTGCAATTATTCTATTGGTGCAACAACACCGTCTAATTTAGAATTGGTTTCAATTTACATTCTCATTGGTTTGTCGCATTTAATTCTTGCGGAAAGTGATTACTCAAATTTCCATCAAAACTTTCTACAATCAAATCTTTTGCAAAATAAATATTTAGAGAAAGATCGACGACGTGTCTGGAAATTTTGCGCCGACTGCTTTATATTTGCTTTTTTTATATTTATTTCTTTCTTTCAATAGTTTCATCATCCCCGTACCATACGAGCGCGTATGTCTTCAGGGGTTTGCTATACGCAATTTTGTATTTACAAATTTATACCTTCTCAAAAGAGAGAGCGTAACTTAGATGAAGTGAACCACGACTCTCCGGCCAAGTTTCACAAGTGCCTCCATCGGCTACCAAGTTGTAACAGGTTTTGCTCCTTTACTAGTATGTAACATAACATATTTTCCATAGCGATCATAGTCTCCATTTCAAGGACATCCAGTCGATGAATGCTCACAGAAACTCAGCGGGCAGATTCCAGTTCATGAGCAATTCTTTAATAGCCAAACTTACGCATCAAGGTAAGATCCAATTTTATAATGGAAATAATACCGTGGAAACAATTCTCTTGGTTCTCTATGCTGATAAAATTCCTTTGGCGCATAATTTCCAAATTTTAAATACTCTTCATCGCAAAGCTTATTTTCCAAATTTTCAGCTGATTTTGATGAAGAGGGTGTTGGTGTCATTAGCATGTTGTCCCACGTCCGCCCCAGGAGACACTGGGCGTATTTGAAAACGGTGTTCTTGCCGCTCCGGGTTTTCCGCCTGCCATGAGTTTGTAATAGGTCTACAGTGCATACTCTTTAACAGGCTTTTGGTCATCAGGCAGCGGATATATTCCCCTAAATCCCTAAATCCTTTTTTTGCCACTTGTCAACAATCACCGAGGCGAACCCTTGCCTTGTTTGAAAGTACTCTTATATCTAACCAATCAAATACTGCTACCTTCCTTTTTTTTGGGGCGATTTAGAAAATATGAATCGTTTTTGACATATGGGCGTTTTTTTGCAGTCAAATGGTTTCACCCAGGGGTGAGGGGCCACCCGATGTTCGAAACTACAGTTTGGGGTTTTGGAAAATCCTAAGATCCGCCATTATTTTTTTGCCACTCAATTTTGCCTGATCGATTCCTCCGAAACGCTTGATGAATTCCTACAATTCCTAACATTTTACCATACAAGCGAGAAGACATAATGTTAAGGCATTGTTGTTTAGCACTTTTAGGTTCGTAGACGAAATCTTTGAGAAAAATGAATTTCAATATTCATTTCGCGCCACATTTCAAACAAATCCCGCAGACTAACTAGAACGTTCTTTGAGTCTAATTTTAATTTCCAATCTCATGTATTTGGGGTCCTAGCTACCACGCATATCGCCAAACGAGGTCCGAGCACGAACCTCTACAAACGTACACGAGACTATTGCGCTTATTGCAACCCACGTATACCACCCGACTATTGGCAGGGCGCTCATGGCGAACCACAATTTTGCTCAATTTCCTATTCCAAGACCTGATTTGCGACTTAAGTTCCATCGCACTGTTTGCGTGAAGTCTATCTTAATATTAATCGTTTTATATGGTAAGCACTTTGTATCAAACGCCGAGCAAACGTTTTCGCACGTTATGACTAAACGAATGACGGTATCGTGATCCAAACACCATAGAATCTATATACACACGTTTATTACGTATTTGAATAGGGTGACTGAATTTCCAGGTGGTTTTTCTGTTTTATAGCTGTCCTCCGGTTTTTGTTTTGTTTTGGCTCCATTTTTTATTTGTCCTTTTTATTTTTGTTTTGATTGTTGTACTTTTTTTTCCTTTACTGTTGTTTGCAACAAACTAGTTTGAGTATAGTGCCAAGTCAAACTCTTCAAAACCAAACCCATTTGCCAGTGTGCCAAGAAATCCCCCCCCCCCCCGCCGTTTCAAACATTATTTTGACAGAAAATGCAACTTAACCACGATATAATATATGTCACTATTTATTGCCTCTTTTGAAGACTGGCGAATTTTAGGAAGTGGTCCAATCCATGTTGCCACACAATCAAGGCACATCGGTGCCAGAAATATCCGTCTCTACCCCGGACCCATGGATAAAGATAAAGAAGGAACCACAACGACCAACTTGACGTTTGGCACTATCTATCCCAGGGGGGGGGGGTGAAACGCATTCAAACCAGTCGCCTGCTGGGCGCTGGCCTTTTGAATATGCACGGAATAATTTATCAGTTTGGGTGCTTGTAATACACCATAATGTCAATTCGATACAAACAATCCGCCAAAAATATCAGGGTTGATAGGATGGGTGCTATTGGGTTGTTAAATTTTGTCCTACTAAACCCCATGGCACACAACGTAATGAAATGACACAGCAGTCGTCTTGATTTAAATAAACGCCTCAATGATACATCTTTTCACCAAGCGACGCGCATGCAGTATGAGAAAAAAAGGTATCTGACACAATGATCCATGTACACACTAATTTTTACACTGGCCCCCTAACACATTCATTAATTTGTATCCCTACCGATTAGTGTATAGGAAAGCGGCACCCACAGTATTTGTGGAATAATCGAGGCAGCCATTGTCTTTCTATTGTTGGTACTCTAGGTTTTCTTTGTGGTCGGCAAAACATGGGAGACGGTGAATTTCTAACGATTAACGTAACGTTTTTGGCCTCTCTATCTATATAGAACCTCTTTGATCAATCTAAGGCCGCCCCATAATTCCGATGATAACCTATTCGTTTCTGGCTCAGAAATTCTCATTCTTTGTTGTTTCTTCATTGCGAAGTAAATACTCAACATATGGCCGCATCCATGGAAACCGACCAACACGCCCGGAGGGTTCTTGGATTCTTCATGCTCGGGAAACCCTGCTCGTTCCGAAAAAAGAGGGACTAGCTGAAAACGCGGGACTATCAAATTCCCACAGTAATCAAGTCTTCTATTTCCGCTGGGATACAAATTCAGTTTTGACGTTTTGAGTAGGGTTCAATGATACAAATAGGGAAAAATATAAACCTAACCTATCTGTAACTAACCCTAAGTGTGTATTTTTTTTTTTGCAGTAGTGACCATAGTGTCATTTTTCTTGTATGTTGGCTATTTAAATGTGTATCTTTTGTCATGTCTTGAGCACAGGTCCCTCCCGCAAGGGGTATAAATCTCACTGCAAATTAAACCATTCATTGTCCCATCATTTTTTATTTGTTTCCTCAATAGAATATCCTACCGCAAAACAATATGATAATAATTATGTACTAGTAATGCATTCCGTGAAAATTTAATTGTTACAAAAAATATTAACTCAAAAATACTTGGCATACCCTCAGAGTTTATAATCATTATAAGTGTAATTTCAAAGAGAGAGTATATTAAGAACTGGGATAATACTAGTGTACATAATTTTAGAAAGCACGTTTTGAAGGAAATTTCGATGATGTGTTGCTCACATACTTTATTTTGCAAGGAAATGGGAACTCATTGCCCCTTACCTTTTCGTGCAACAGTACAGATAATTTACTCTTGCTGTTATAAAAGCATTGCATATACACTCAAGGGGCAATCGAGTAACAGGGGGGATTTTTTTCTGTCACGTTTAAAATTAAAAATTAAAAAATAACATGACTTATGAGGCAAATGGCCTATGTTTTCATGATATTGTTCTCGTGTGGTACGTGATTTTCTTCAAGCGATGGGTTCCTAAAGTATGACAAAGTATTGATTGGGGGGCGACCAAAAATTGGGATCAGTGTCCGTCCGCCGGTAAAAAGCAACCGATGTTTATCGTGACTAAATTGTCCAAAATATGCCCATTTATATTTGGTTCCGAAATTTCGACCATTTATATAGTTGGCTTTTGAAATGTCTCAACCATGTTCATAGTAATCTTAGCAAAATCGCCCATTTTCATCCTAACTTTACCGAAACGAAAAATCAACCATCTTCACCTTCATGTGATTTTACTGAAATCTGAAAAATTGAGCCCTTTTCATAGTAAATTGCGACCCAAAAATTGAAAAATAAGGCTCTAGCACCATTATATAGTAGCAATACCTAACAAAATGACCCATCAATATAGTAGCATAGGTGGGAAAAACGACCCATTGCTTGTATAGTAGGGGTAAAAATGTGACCCTATCGGCGGCACATCATGTAACTACCATTTTCCACTGAGTACCCCCCCCCCCATATGTTTGGGCCGGGGTCTCAAGTTTCGTTAAAAAGAGAGAGAGGGAGAGAGAATCCGTATTAAGGGTGCATGAGAGCGGTTGCTGTCTTCCCTTTCCTGTTTTGTGTTTTTTTCCTCTTTGAAAATTTTTTTATTATGTTGGATGTATATGATGAATCAATAAAAAAAAATTGTTCGGTAGACGAACGCGTATATACGTGCCTCCGAAAACTGGAATTAGGGCCCATATCTATAGTGATTTTGCCGAACAAGGAACCCATAGCTATACCATGTCATGCAGCGATTAAACGATGACAAATTTGTGCCATTCCCTCAAATTTTTGAACTTTTCTGTCGCAACTAGGGAAAATTTTGGTTTGCACATGAAGGAGATTGGTCTATATATTTCACAAATTGTATAAGATTTGGAAAAGACTACCAACCCAAATTGGCTTGAAAAAAGGTCATACCTGAAGACTAAAAATGAACCCCTATTGCGGCACATGTGCACGAATAGTCCTGTAGCCTAATAAGATAATCATGATCGGCGTGTCAATGTAATAACTCTTTCCTTTTCCACTCTTTCCTCCTATGAAAGCATGTCCATTTTTTCATTGTGTCCCATATGTTGTGCGTGATGCAATAATATAATCTATCTTATAGGTCTAGCATTGGAAGATCGAACCAGCAATTAACTTTCTAGCCAATTTTTAGATTTAATGAAATAACACAATCTATAGGCCCTATATGTGCGTATCAGTATAGTGTTATTACATCAATGAGCCCCGTCATGAACATCTTGCCGTAATCACGCAGCCAAATGGCCCATAAATAATTGCCCACCTTTACCCCTTAAAAACTGCAACACCTGTAAGGCATGTTGCCCAGTTACATATCGGCAGCATTGTTGGTTCTGAAGGGGAAAAGCCGCGGTCAGGGAAAATCGTCCCGATCGTCTGATTTTGCATTATCAACATTCCCCAATCTACTCTCCCACTCTAACCTCATTTTTTTCTAAAGGGGTACTCATGCCTCCACCCCCTCCCCCGCACTTCCTCCTATTGACCCCCGTCACTGAGTGGCCCCTTTCCTCGCGCCCCAGCTACGCTGCGACGAACGGAATTGGTAATTGGGAGTCGGGGGGGGGGACCTCTACCCCAAATGGGTGGCAGGTGTGCGTCCGCCGGGTAAAAAATCAACCCATGTTGTATAGTGACCACATTCTACAAAATATCGACCCATTTATATAGTTGGTTCTGAAATTTTTGACCCTTTCTATAGTTGGCTTTGAAATTCGAACATTTGCTAGTATTGTGTTGTGAGAGTCCTAGTGTTGAAAATATCGGATCTGACACATGGATAATCATACAACCGATGATTTAAACGCCCCAACTTTTAGTGGTCGCGCTATGAGTTTTAAAACTATGGACTCGACTGCGTCTCGCCCCAAATTTTTTGGCACTCCTAGCTTTGACCAATAAATTTGGGCTCAATCGATACAATTTTAATCTGATATTAGCAAAATCAGCCCATTTACCCCCTCATAGTAACTTTTCGAAAATCGGAAAAATCAACCATTTTCATTGTGATTTTAGTACCGAACATCCAAAAATTTACTTACCCGGTTTCCCAAGTAAATTGGTGACCATAATTGAAAAATGTGGCCCATTTATATAAGTAGCATGACCGAACTCCATTGTTATAGTAAGGGTGTAAAATGTGACCCATATCGGCGGCCATATGTGCCCTTCAATGATAACCCGCCCCCCCCCCCGGGGGGGGGGGGAGTTCCTGGCTTTCCATGTGGCTGT